>JAODUG010000010.1:586425-600079 GCA_027564795.1 Aphredoderus sayanus
TCTCCTTATCTCTGCAATGAGCCAACAAAAGGCTCTCCACGCTGTCCCTAGAGGCCGCCTGAAAGAATAACGTGGATTTCACCACACAGACACACACACGCACACACACACACGCACACACACAAACACACACACACGGGTGTGGCAAGGCCTGAATTGAGCTGCTGTTCTCAGCTCCACAGCTCAGCATTAGCATGTTTATTACCATTTCCATTTCACACTCACCTCTCCCTCTCATTTCCCATCAATGTGTTGAAGGTGAGTGCAACCCTATCAGAAACAGGAAATGGTGGTGGGGGATGCTTTTCTTTCTCCGCTTTGGTGGAGGTGCCTTCGATATGTGCCGTTACTTCATAGTCGGCAGTATTTCGAGTTTCCATCTCACAGATGCGCAAATGCAAAGTGTGTCTCTCAACTATCTTGACTCGTATGTAAGTGTATGCTACAGTGTGGTTTCTTACGTGTATTAGACCAAATGAGACCTGTATTGTTTTATTTTCCACAAAATATCCAGGTGTTTGTGAGTGAAGATGACCAATTAGATCGATGTAGGCTAGTGAAGACGATATGTATTGCAATAGATTTAACACATATGAAGTGACTGTTCGTTTAGTCCATTTGGGCTCCAATGGGCTGTGGTGGAGATTTGACAGCGTCCGCTGGGAAAGCTAGCTGCAGGGGGTGAAGCCTAATTCAGTGGAGGAAGAGCGCATCGGCATAATTGCTACGGCGTGAGGAGAGGAGACTGGAGGTGACGAATCCATAGTGCTCGGGGATATTAGTATTCGGACGGGCCCACAAGTTGATGGGGAGCGCCATTACTAATGAACTTCCAGGCTTAGAGGAGCCATTTGCATGAAAGGCAAACCATGAAGAGTAATGATTTTCAGAGTCACATCTGCCTGTCCAGCGGACGAGGTCGGTCGCCTCATTGTGCTGCCTTTTATCTCGTTTTTTTCTTCTTTTTTTTTCGTAGCGCTCGCTCTGTTCTGATTAACTCCGAGATGACCCGACTCATATGAAACTTGTGCCACGGAATTAAGGTCGTCTTTGATTTACGCTGCGATTGAAAATGAAAGGGACTGAATTGAGAAACGAAGCAGGGGATTTTGTGTCATGGCACACAAATGTGACTTGACCAGATCGGCACATCTAATCTCATTTGTGGTCCTTTCCATTTCCCAGCGTGACGGGCACTGCGTGGACCTGTTCAGTCCCTCCAATGCTTTTACAGTACATCAACATCATGGCCCACTGCCAACTAGAGGGCCCAGAAGTGCATGTGGCTGTAGGGAGATGACTGGAGGAGATGGGAGCCTATGAGTGCTGTAGGAGTAGAGGGGAACGCAGCCAATCTGCATCGAGGGGCATTTTTTGAAAGGCTGGTTTCAACTACAGAGGGACTTCAGATACAAACTAACATATGTAAATACTATTCACTGTCTACCCAAATGCATGCTAAATCATCTGTCTCCAAACATCCAGCGATGTATTGTATTTATAGGTTCTAGGCTCGGCTAGAGCTGCTTGAAGCGGACTGATGTGCACATTTGAGTGCTTCAGTTTATGATTCAGGCATGATTAAGGATTTATATGGCACCCTCATACTCCCCATTATGCTGTCAACAGTCATTTCCTGTGCCACATTCACAGGCGTGCAAACGTATGCAGATGTGCGCAACTTGACAGTGAGAGCGGAAAATGGAAAAGCCGCTCTCCTGTGACGAAAAAAAAAATAAATCATTTGTATGGAAAAGTGCAGTGGCACGGTCAGACCATCCTGGATGTGAAGGGTATCTTTTCATCCCAAAATGAAATACGTGCTGTATGATGAGCAAATATCAGTGGATGATATTTGTTATTGAAATATAGCTTTGATTAATAGACTTTTACATAGATGTGAAAAGTCTCTTATCTCTGTTAACTGTCTTGACCTGCCAATTTCATTCTCCCTAAGCAGCCAGAGAAACCAATTTCAACTGTGAAATAGTGTAAGCCTGAAGATAGGTGACGCTATTTGTTGAAAAAGATCTCTCGATAGTCCTTAACAGTTGTTCAGTTTTGTGTGCACTTAATGTTTGGTGCCTTGAGGCTTTCCTTCGGTCAAGTACATTGCGACTTATAAACATAACCTTGCCTGACTACTCAAATTAGAAAGAAGAAAAAAGCTGTGTCAGCTGTCACACGCTAACAAGAAATGCCCTGGCAAATGGCATTGTAAAACCGCTGTGCTTGAAATCAACTTGCAAATGTTGTTTTACGATTCATACATTTTGCTAGAAAAAAAAAAAAATTCTTTCACACTTCAAACTGCAAACCTAGATTGGCCTTGGTCATGTTTTCTTTGAAGAGTCTAATAAAGAAATAATTATAACCCGCTATTAATACATAATTGCTCCAGTATGAACCTCGCAACACATTTTCCTGATTTAAATACACAGTAGATAGTTTTTTTGTGACATGCCAGGTCCAGTTGGTTCTCATGAGAAGTGGGAGTAAATCATTCCTGCTAACAATCTGATTTAATCCTACCAATATAGAATACTTGGGGTGATAAATAGCATGTAACCAGGAAGTTTCCCTCTAATCAAATACTGGGCCTACTTTAGATGAGAGAATGCAGTGGTAAATTAATTTGATGACTTTGCTCAATATTTGTCATAAGCCGTATTCCTTATGAATATTTTCTGATTGCCATTATGTATTTTACAACCTGTCCACAGATATGGATCATTCTAAAAGCGCAATATTTTGCATATTTCCATTGCAACTATACTAAACAAATAAATATGCCTGGTGCTTATTGACTTGATACACTTCTCTCCTCAATACGTCACAAAAATAGAACAGATAATGACAAGATATTCATTATGTAATTAAAAAGATTGAGTTGGCTGTCCTGAAAGAAATTGATCTCATTGCAGAAAAATACCCAAAAAGTATATTTATTCCTGCGTAATTAATTATGCGTGAATCAGTATTTGCACAGACCACGGTATGATTCTAGGCAAAAAATGCAACCCTGCTAACAAGATGGATGTGAGGTTTTACGCTCTGATAGCAAGTGAGAAAACATCTGCTAGAGTCACAAAAGGACTGCAATTGCATTCTGAACATGATAGATACTGTAGTTAGCAATAGACCTATGTATCTGTTTTCATGAAAGTAAACACAGCTCTCTATATTTATCATTATTGATTCTGAAAAATGAGGTCTTAAATATTAGTCCACAAGAGGGTGACCCCAGGCTCCATTAACAGTGCTACAATTAGGTGCTCAGTGATTTGAAAAGGCACATTGCAAATGACCTTACGGTAGGGCACAGCAAGGGTGTGTATGTATGAATGTAAGTCTACTGCTATGTATATTCTAAGATATATGATGATATAGTGTCTTAACATGTACATTATCATCTCTTAAGGTTAACGGGAGATATTTTACATATACTGTAACTTTATTGCATACTGTTTGAGCGCTCTTTATGCGTTCACTTAATGTATTACCTACTATATGTCTGTCTATTTATAATGTTAGAATATTCTATTGGCCAGGGGAGCTGTGTTACATGCTTTTAGACTAAACCAGGGAGTCAGGGGTGCCTGTCTTAGCAGCTTTGATCTCGACTGCACTCAAAAGTCATTTTCTACTAGATTAATCGGGCACTGCAGGGTCAGCCCCAGTGCGGCTAATAGGGCTCTCAAGAAACTACTGCAAGGGTATGCGCTAATTAAAAACCAAACAACTTAAGGCTGGGACAAAGTAATCTGGCGGGACCTGAGTTTTGGTGGCAATCCGGGCTTAATTAGTTATCTATACATAACAGCAGATACCATTTAGCTCTGATGACGCACAGCACCGCACAAGGCGTTTTACAGCTACACTACAAGATAATTTGACCTGTAAGGTCAAATCCAACCAGCTGTAATACAGTAATATGATGCCGGGTCTCCCGCCCTTAACGTCCTATGGTTAATTCTACAGAGAGAGTGGGGAACACCCATCTTCTTAAATGGAATAAAAAACCTCACTTAACTCCTGTTCCATTAAACCCTCTGAGAGACAAGATGGCCGCTCTGTGGTGTTAGTTAAAGTAATCTCTCTGTTCCGCTCACATGTACAGTAGAAACCACTCGACTGTATTAATTATTGAAATGGTTCAGGCTACCTTTTTCTTTTCTTTTTTTTTTCTTTTTTTTGTCTGTCTGTTTCTGCTTGCTCCTTTTGTAGAAAAGTGTCGATCTCAGAAAGAGGGCAATGTGTGAAGATGGGCTGCCATACTCTCCTCACCGTGCTTCTACTGTTCTGAGCGGTGACCTGTAACCACATCTGGTGTTATCATGCTGAAAGGCTGGCAGTGGAAGCTCACTGAAGAGCTTTCTCATCAGATTCCATCACACACGGACGGACACACACGCACACGCGCACACACTGTATATTACATTTACAATTACACTGTAGTTATACTGTACATCACTACTGTTTGAAATAGGTATAATTCGTCCCTTTCCAATTAAGCCATTTTGTGACACCTGTCACCAATTCTTAGCCAATAATGGGCCAACCATTTTTAGTTTGGAGGATAAATATTTATGTACTCTTTTCTTTATTTATTTATTTATTTATTTATTTATTTATTTATTTATTCTCTTCTTGGAATGACCTATACATCATATTCTAAAACCTGTAACTTCAAAGGCTTTCTTTAATCACTGTATTACCTCCGACAGTAATGAAACAGCCATCTATTGATATGAGAATGACTGTAGATTATAGCTTCAAACACAAATGAATCATGACATAAGTAACATGCTGTAAACCCAGAGTGCACACCCCGCCTGGTCCACTCCAAGGCATTAGGAACGGCTGTTTGACCAAACTGACCCGCTTGCCTACGAATGTACACTACATGAAGGTTAATGAAGCAGCCCAGCTCCTCGCCGGTTCACCTTCTGTCTGGCTTCCTGCTTGATAGGAGACTCACCTGGTCTCCTACACTCCCTTAGACCCCTGCCGGCTCCTGCTTCTGGCCACCCTAGCTCTAGTCAGACAGTGGATATTAACGGAGCTCAGCGCGTTATGAAATCAGCGCATGTCATAGTGGGGGGTTTAGGTTTTATTATTTAGCAAGATGAGGCGGGTTAGTGTCGGGCACTCTTATCTCCCAGGCTTGTCAGAGTGAAAAGGAAAAGCAGAGAGGAAATGGGATTCTCTCTCTCTCTCTCTCTCTCTCTCTCCCTTTCTCTGTGTGTGTGCGTGTATGAAAACATCTGATCTGTTACATCTCTCGTGCTCCAGAGAATACAGATGAATGATGCATGATATTTCTCTCTTTAACTAGAAACTAATTTCAACAACGTGAGATATTCAAAGAGAGGAAAGGGGGATATGGTATGTACACACAAAGGCAGACTTCATTAGACTACAAGACATTACAATCCCAAGAGGCCTTGGACAGGTGAAACGCACAATACTGTACATGAGCACATTTAAACGTAAAACGGCAACCAGAGTCCCCAGTGGGACCTGACTTCAGAGCCAGAGACTTCAGAGGCTGGAAATATGAGGCTCCTGTATAGGGAGCACTTTGTTTATGCTCAATGCACTCGAGAGGATCAAGTGTGGGCTGATGGACTGTTAAAACAGCCCAGCCGACAAAGGTATGTCTCATGAGAGAGAGAGACATACTGTACGCAGAGAGAAAGAGACTGAGAGGGAGACATACAGCATCACTTTGTTTGGCAAACGGCTTAAAGCTTTGTCTGAGTCCTCTTTCCTTAAAGTTTAGCTATTAACAAGGGGCGAAAAAATGAGTGCCGATGGCAGATAAAATGGCAATTTGTTTATTTTTATTTATCACCCTCCACCCCCACCTCCATCAATGCTAAATAAATGGCCCACTATTTTCTGAACTAAATGGAATCATTGCTCAAGGTAACCACGACAAATGGAATATGCTAAGTACAATCTTCCGGGGGCGGGGGCAAACAAATAAGAGAGGGGAGGATAGAAGAAACACGATTGAGGGAGAATCTTTAGCCAGCATCCCTTGAAAGCTCCCCGGTGACAAGTAAATGGATGGAGGCAGACAAAGAACTGCCCCACTAAAGCGGTAATATTAAAGCAGTGTGGGCCGTTCTACAGCATGACGGGACAGAGCACACAGTCTGACATCCTGACGCGTCAAAATCCATCCGTGTCACGGGCCGGACCACGTGGTCACATGCTAGCTTTCATGTTTAATGGTTCAATATGGGGATGGGCTCTGGGAAAGTGTGACTCTCCCAACTCTCCCCATTAATATCTGCCTGAGCAGATATGTCCGTAAAGCAAGTCATGCAACGATGGGGGAGTCTGAGCATAATGGCAGTTTTGCACCCTGGCATTGTGCCCTGCTTTGCTGCCCGCCCAGCCAGGCCTAGAGAGAGAGGCATATCTCCCCCCTCCCCTCCCATTCCCTCCCTGTGCTTCCTGCCTCATCTCTCCTCTTCATCTCTGTTTTTGCCCATCTGTTTTAGTGGCACTCCTGAGGGGCGTCAAACTCTCCATCGCTCTCGTTTTCACTCTCTGCCGCCCGCCCGCTCCCCTCGCTTATGCTGTAAATGGGGGGGCTTTCAGGGATAATCTGTCATGTTTATGAATGACACGGGAGTAAGTCCCCTCCCCCCCAGCAGTGGCGCACATCTCTGTCGCTCAGCCCTTTACGTCCCTGTGTGTTGGGTACGTTCAAGACGTCCTATTGCGCAGTCTTTTGATTGACAGGGCTAAACCGGGGCTTTAGAAGGCACCGCGCAGATCAGCGACTGTTGTAATTTGCATGAAGAATGTCTTAATCTGCCAGTGTTACATATGCATGGGTAGCAGGCAGTGTTCAGTTTTCCATTCCTTAACATGGTTGTATCACTTGACATAAAGTAAACCGTGACCTCAAGCATGCAAATGATGCTAATATCAAACACAAATTACACATAACAACTAATGTATAGCTGTGTGCATTCATCTGTGAAGGAGGTTTGTGGAAAGCTACTGGCTCCAGTGATTAATCTATTGACTCGACAATGGTTCTCTCATAATCTCAGACATTAGCCACACATTTATTTATGTATTTATTTTATGGCAACTAAGCAGAATTCAATTAATTATACAATCTGAAAGGGGATTTATGGAGGAACCAATCAGCATGGGTCAAAGTGGGGAGCGCCTGCTATTTTTCACAGAGACAGTCATAGACCTGAGGTTAACATGGCTCTCCTCCACCGCCCTCCCTCCTTTATTGTTATGTTTGTCATTGTGCTAGCTTCTGTTTCTTGTGCAAAAACTTTTTTCTCAATTTCTTCCCATTGTGGCTGGTAAAGTGGATACAATACAATAATCCATTTCCTTTTGACCTTTGGTGCTGTAAGAGCCACTGTAAATCATTCAGTGTGCAATACAGTTACTCTACACATTTTAAAATGTCATTTATTAGGCATGTCTGCTAAATGATCAAATGTAGACCTCTGTCTTAATGATAGTTAATTAGAATACGTGTTTGAAATTACATGTCCCCTCTATAACCCCCATGTTGTCCTTAATTATATCGAATTATGCCACCAGAGGGTGCTGTGTATGATTGTGTATGATTTTGTGTTTTTTCTAATTGTCGTTGCTGTGTGTATTTTATTTTTTTTGTATGTATTTGTGTTGTTTTATGTGCCTTTTAACTCTCCTGTTGTCCTCGGGTTTCAAACACACACCGTGTTGTGCCTGAAGTGCACATCATATGTCTGTGAAAGTTGTAGAATTAGGTTTAGCGCCTTCTATCTGCCACAAGAGCTAGTGATTTGGGTTATTTTGACCCGAAGGACATCACGAGGGTAAACAGTTAAAGTGGGTGGGACGCATTACCTATTTCAACAAAATGTTTTCTGCACTAGCAAATCTTTTATGCATTTGGACATACACATGTTCTTCAGAGTTTCAAAACTAGTAAAAGCCCATACTTCCAATATGCCAGTAAGCATGTTGGAATGGCCATAGGAAGTCAGTGCAAATGGCAGTAAAACCATCTTGTTAAGACCATGCAAGATGTATTTTCTGTGTAGCACAAAGACATTACTTTAGAATAATTTTGATTAATAAGTGACACATTAACATACTTTCTATATTTAAATAGATTTTCTGCACTTTGATGTAGGCTAGTGGACAAAATGCATCACTTTCCATCACATTTTTAGCTCCCCAAAAATACTGTACTACCCCGGGTAAAGTAATTCCAAGAGAAATAAATCAATTTATGCCGTATCTACGGCAGGCCTTATGTCAACCACAGTTATTAGTACTGTAGCTTGTCTATTGAAAGCCCTCTGGAACACCTGCAAAGCTGTCTTCTAAGCAGTTAATAAGCATTAATGTTCCAAGTGCGCTGCAAGCCTAATTTCTATCAAGCAATCAAATTTTCACAGACAATGTTAGTATATTTTTGGCACAGGGAATGAACAATTGTTGTCACTGGTAAAAGTGCATTAGATAATTAGATAAACATAACTGTATAAAATAAAAATGACAATGTCCTACAAATATAGTGACATTCACATTTGTCAACAACTGAAAACTGAAAGAAAAAGAGGTGGTATTCATTGTACAATCTGTCCATCACTATGTGCTACTTGATGTGGAGCACAGGTTTACCACACAACTTTACACATTGTACAGTAAGTAGTGGGTAAAAGATCAGTAGGGCAGGTGAAAGGTAAGAGGAAAAACCATGGGGGAGAGGGAAATAAAAAAACGAGAACAGATGTCGTCATTCAATTGGCATTTGATCAGGAGCCGGAATGAACATTTGGTTCAATTGGTGTTGAAATGCGTCTTCATTTGAGGTTTATACAAACTTGTTTCAATCCAGTGTTAGACCAAATCCACAAAAACATTCAACAGAACACAAAATGTGGTCTCTTATTTGAATAATGCATTGCTTTATTGCAATACTGTATATTTATTGGGAATCCGCCAAAGTGTGTTTTTTATACAGTGTGACCGTATATTGTCATGTCCTATACTGTGGTAGGGCTATAAGTTGTAGCAATCTATTGCTTAGATTGAAATGTTTATTTCATTATTAATGTATTTAGTCATTAATTGTTATTGTTATTTAGTGATCATGTTGTGCTTTTTCTGTACTGTAGATTGTTGGTAAATGTATTTGTCTAAATGGGCATGCAATAGAAAGACCCCAGCAAAAGCAACGCAAGTACGTGTGATTTATTTGAACGCCCAACAGTGCAGGATTTCAGACTGCACCTGAGCTATCTGTCAGCTACAGTATGTGATATGGATGTTCTACTGGAGAATTACACCACAACAAAGGTTTATGTACATGTACTGTATGCCCTATACCTCTGTTTGTTTGTTGATGCAAACAGGGCCACCCTGGTCAGATAAATGTCCACTAATCAGATTTGAATTCTGCTGGTGTCTTGTGAGACTCAATTAGGCTGATTAAATTAGCATCGTCCCAAAGAGAATATTACATCTGCTTGTTATTTGTGATTGTATTCCTAAGCTAAACACTACATTGTGTCAACATTGAAGCATATTTTGGGGCTACAGCTGCTACAGTATGTGTGACTGAAATTGTGATATACAGTACTGTGTATATAAAGGATAATATTACACTGGCATAGCTGTAGGTAAGATTTCCCACATACTGTATATTGTTTATGAGCGATCGATAGAGATAATCAGCTAATGGTTCCAGCTCATATCCAGTGTGGCATTATGTCTTAGGCAAAAAAAATCTGCTCACCAAAGTACTATTTGAGCCAATGTCTTTTTTTATATCACTCATACTTGGCACCACCTTTTCATACGACGCAATAGCCTGGCAGTGGCTAACGTGTGCAAATTGTCATTGGGAGTCCTTTTATACCGAGCACCAGTGCTCAGCACTTCTGGGGAAGGTGACTTCAGCATCCCCTCCCACCCTCAAACTTCCATCTCATTTGGTGTGTAGATCCATTGTTGAATATACAGTACGGGTGCGTAAAGCCTAAAGCTGCCCTTGTCTTGGACTGCCCTTGGAGATCGTGGCGCTCCGTGAGGTGGAATAAGTAACACAATAGTCTTTATTGTTCTGAACATTACATATTATTAATGTATTTGTAACATTTTAGCTTTCACATTAAGTTCATTTTAAGTACATACTGTACAGTATTGGGTTAGGTTATTCATGGGTTATTCATGCACGCAGACAAACTGCCAAACTTTCTTCGCATTACTAGTCTTAAAAGCATGCAATCCAGAGTTCCTAGGGATGTATGCTCTTCAGAGATAATGGTATGTACCTGTAAGTCAAAACCAAGCCCCTGACTGTGACCAAAATCGCAAACACTGCACATGAGAAAATGGCTTTTAACGAATTATTTAGTTATTCTCTTAACACGTCGTCAATAACCCAAACTTCCCACAAATGCACAGACAAATACAGTATATAGCAGCACAAATGAAATGGGGATTATTCTGATTGTGTTTTGGTCTGTGGGCTTTGTGAACAAAATGCAGCAGTTGTGCAAGTGCTTAGTTGTTATCTCGGTAGGCGTGTGAAAACTGTGTTCCCTTTTCCATGGTAATTCCTTTTGTGGCCCAAATAAATGGATCTGATTGGTAGAAAGTGTTGTTGACAGCGACTGTACCCATGTTTATATTGACCTTTTTGTGCCTTCATGCTCGCACACAGTGTTCTCATAGAGATCAACTTGGTGTCATGACTTTTGTGGCAGCGCACAAAGTGGCTGGGAATTATATTTCTGGGCAAGAATGTGCTCCCATGTTCAGAAACCTGTGTAGCGGACCATTCATTTGAAATGCACTGCTGAGCCATGTCAGTGGCCCCCACTGGGCTTGGGCTTTAACGTCACCTACAGTACACACACACACACACACACACACACAAATGCACAAAAGTGCCCCCTTATGTTTATTGTGAATCATACAGGACTTCCAAAGGATTAGTAATGAACACTGGTTTTAAAATCATAAATCTGTTAACCCTCACAAATACAATAAGCGTTACAGTTCAGAAAACCCCATTTCGGTCTAGACACGCCAGTGTCTTCTATATCTGAAGTGGCTAGCATCACCCAAAATAAGTTGTATTAAGGCGTAGCACAGCCCGAGAAATGTTAGTTCTTAAAAGGAACTTAAGGATCTAAAATATGATCTCGTCAGCACTTTCTGTTACAGTAACAATTTTTTTTTTTTTTTTTAAAGCCACATTGATCGTCTTTTACAGTTGTTATGTCGTGCCAATGCAGCTGGTTCAGACTGCTCCAGGCTATTGTGTTTTGATCAGGTGTGCTTTTGACTTACTGTAGAATCGACTACTGTAATTGTCGGTTCGACCTTGAACAGGCTGCAGGGAGCTTGGAAGGGCACTACCTTGCACAATTAATCCCAGTCCTACTCCTCCCTCAATTTCTCCATTTGAATGAACACCTTTGCTAGCCCATTTCCTTTCATTAGCAGATTCCTTAATGGTACTTTACCATCATGCTTACGCAAGAAAAATCCTTACTGCCACCTTTTGCTATCATCCATGTCTTATTGCCGGTCCTTTATGCAAAATGAAATGTGTCTGATCAGGTAAAATGATGGCATTGCTGCCTCCATATAGCCAGATGCACATTCACATGCAGTATATGTTCATCTGCAAAGGAACCCGATTTATGAAGATCATCTCCGATGTGCATGGTTTGTGCCTTGACCCACAGAGGCACACATTAAAATACATTTGGCATAGCGTGTCATTATTAAAAG
Organism: Aphredoderus sayanus; assembly: GCA_027564795.1. Classification (NCBI taxonomy): domain Eukaryota; kingdom Metazoa; phylum Chordata; class Actinopteri; order Percopsiformes; family Aphredoderidae; genus Aphredoderus; species Aphredoderus sayanus. The sequence continues at coordinate 598,219 of JAODUG010000010.1, forward strand.
TTTGACTAAAGTAAGAATATGTGAAAGCCAGAAAGTATAATAACGCACTCTTCTAATAACTATTTGGTGTTCTGCATGGGGAAATAAATGCAATGCTAATTACTTAGCAAATTCAAAAATGCACAATACCTAAGCCAGTATATGTTATAAAAAAACAGGAATAACAGACCTGGCAAGTGGATTCATGGCATTTCCAATGCATATGCTTAGAATTATTGCTATTTATTCAAGTGAATAGCAGATATTGAAACGCAGCTGATGTGTGCTACACTTCAGGCAGGGACGCTAAGTTACAGAACAACATTTTAGCAGTTCAAACTGAAGTCACTCATAATACAGCCCAATTTGGAGAAGATTTATCCATTGACTTATCCTCTCCTGCCAGATACCCGAAAGCGCTGTTGGAATGCAGCCACAATTGTCATTTGGCGGTTTGCATGCTACGGCATCGCAAAGCTGTTTCCAGACTGATGTACTCGTGAAAATTTTAAAACAACTCTGAAAAATGTGCAACTCATGAGAGCAATGCAGACAGCAGCCTACTAATTAGCCCTATCACTTCATAGCAGAGGGGAACTTAAAGGTTCCTAACGAGTAGGGAGTAGGCTACTAACACAGCGAAGAGGCAGCCATTCTGCATACAAGGAAATGCAAGCTTGTGAAATGCCCCCAATGTAGCGTCTGAAAGGATCACCTGCTGCTATGAGTCAGATTGACTCCCTTCAGCAGAGCCTATAGCATCAGGCAGAGCAGGCGCAGGCCTTCGACGGTGTTTGTTTTGCTAAGAGAACATGTCTGGTGTAGCAAGCTAGCCTTCCTGTCTGACCTATCACATAGAAGCATGGGGTAAGGTGGCCTGCCCCAGTTCAGTCGATAAACCAAGACGCAGGAAGGTGCGAGGCAACCTGTGCCACGTAATATGCTGCCTCAACATTTCTTCAATATGGACAAAGTGAATGAATTGTCATAAGCCGTCTGTTATTATTATGGGGGAGCCCAGGAATTATTGCTACTGTTAACTATGTTTTGTCAATTATGTCGATTCTCTGAAGAACAATTGATCTGTATCCATTTTCAATTTCTTTTCTTTTATGCCTTGTCAGTACTTAAGTCGCCAATATCGAGTTAGTGGACAAATGTCCAAATGAGCTGCCCATTGAAAACCAATGTGTGTAAAGATGAACAATGAACCCTCCTGCTGTCTTTCCCTAGCTGGCCACTCCTCTACCCCTCACTCTCTCTCACTGTCCAGTGCAACCAGCGCCTCGGCTCTCCCGCCTTACATGTGTGTGTTCACGGAGGGGCAGCGAGCTGTTACCTCCTAACCCGGCTGTGGTGTGTGTGTCTCTCTGCAGAGGACCAGCTGCCCCCTGGCTTCCCCACCATAGACATGGGCCCCCAGTTGAAGGTGGTGGAGCGAACTCGCACCGCCACCATGCTCTGTGCCGCCAGCGGCAACCCTGACCCAGACATATCCTGGTTCAAGGACTTCCTCCCCGTCAACACCACCAACAACAACGGCCGCATTAAACAGCTCAGATCGGGTAAGGTGTCTCGGTCGCCACGGGAGCTATCAAGCCGGGAGTGGTGTTTGTTTTGTAGGAGGGGGGGGGGTGGAGGGTTCCCTCGGGGCTCCCACTCCTCCTGTACTCACCTATGTACATTTGTTCCTGCTCTTCTTCCTCCTATACGTTAACTTGTTTTTTGGTATTGGTATGTGTAGGTAAAGGCATTGTTCCTCCTACTTGCTGTCTACTGTGTGACCTGCCGTGTGTTGTCAGTCAGTCTGTCGGGGGGGGGGGGGGGGGGGGGGGGGGGGGGGGGGGGGGGGGGGGGGGGGGGGGGGGGGGGGGGGGGGGGG
>JAODUG010000010.1:601077-620234 GCA_027564795.1 Aphredoderus sayanus
GCCCCCCCCCCCCCCCCCTTCCCCACACACCCCAGTCTTCCAGTGTTGTCGTGAGCAGTCGGGTTTGTCCCCCCCCCCCGCCACCACCAACCCCCAACGTGACCATTGATTTTTATGCTATCTTCTTCATTGCACACTGCTGTGACTATGCTATTTTATTTTATTTATTTATGTATTCATTATTTTCTTGTGCACTGATGTGCCGCTGTGATTTTATTATTTTGGGTCCATTCTTCATTTTTATTTATTTATTTTTAACCGTATTTATCTTTCAGGTATAAATACAGTTTATTTTTCAGGTCCAACATTTGATCAAATATGATATTTAGTAATGATTAGTAATGATTTTGAATTTTAATACATTTTATAAAAACTAGCTGGCCACAGTAGTGTGAAATCCTTTTAAAGCCTTAAACTGACCCCTTCACTATGTAAATCTAAGACCCCTGCACTGCCTGACTGTTGTCTGTTAAAGCTAAATATACTGTAGCCACTCCCCACAATGTGTAATTACTTTTCTGAGATTATCATTCTATTATGGAATTAGTAATGACATAGTGTGCAGTATTACTTTGGCAGGTTCTATCATGGCTGTTGCCATCTATACAGGTTTTGGTAATATTGAAGTACAGTATGTGTTTAACCACCTTACATGCCTACCCAAGTTTCACAGCTTCCCTTTGTCAAATGGTCTTGTTAACCTTGCGTTTCCCTTGTTGTCAACGTAACTGTGCAGAACTAACCCATATTTTAGATACATTTTGATTAACGTAGTTTGATAAAATCATTAACCAAGCGTTGTTAACATAAACCTAAGAATTATAATCACATTCTTATGCTGTCTTTCTTCTCTCCGTATTTTTAAATCTACAGAATCCTTTGGTAAGTGCTTAGTTCTGAAGCACACATCACCCCCCCACTAATTTCCATGTTTACAACAACTATTAAAATGCATGGCATGCATTTTACTAACAGATAAGTCACAAAAATACTGCTAGGGACCCACACACAGACACAGCCGTTACTCCACAGTGTTCTTAGTTGCACTTTATAATGCAGAGCACACCATCACACTGGCCCTTAGCTTTGCACATGTCACCACTGACTTTGAATATTAGAGCTGACCTGTTCACACGTGTTTGTTACTCACTCACTGACCTCTTACTCACCTGCTGTCTTTTAACACCAGCAATGTAGGTATGGGAGATTTCTCAATGTCCATTTTATGGAGGACATAAGCTTCCTCATAGGTCAGGTCAAGCTAAAAAAAAATAAAAAAAATAAAAATGTTTCCGGGTCTTTAAAAAGAGTGTCCTCATATGCAAAGTCCTGAAAGTCTTTCCCCCTTCAGTAGATGGTGTTCAGATGCTATTGCCACGCCCAAAAAGTGGCACCTCCCCAGTGGCACAACCAAATGTACAAGCTCTTCTCTCTGACCTATGATTTTTCCTATGATGAAACCTGTCTTTCTTGCCAATAGAGTACAGAAAAGTTCTCCTCTTGCTGTCTCTGTCTCCTCTTATCTTTCCTCTAGTACCTTTTATTTACGTGCCCTGTTAAATCTAATTTGATTCTTCTTCCAAAGCCCCCAGCCTCTATCTTCTCGTACTAATGCTTCTTCTTTCTAATCTTATTTGCATTCATATTATCCACCCAGGTGGTACACCAATAAGAGGTAAGAGTGCTGAACTGACGTTCACAGAATGAAAACAAAACAAATTCATTCTTGCTGTCAACCCATCCACCCACTCGAATCGCCTCCATTTTTGTCCTGTTTACCAATCCCAAATCCCATTTTGTTCATACAGACTTTTTTTCTTATTTGTCCTGTTTCGTTGACTGAATTCATATCTCATCTTCCTGTCGCTTTATTTACTCCTTTGTATTCTGGTTTTTGAGAGCCTCTTTACTCAGTTGCGATATGCTTGCTCTGGCTCAAATAAGCATATCCAATGACAATTATTATTTTTTTTAAACTATTTTTTTTTTCCAGTTCATTTTGTTTTATTTTTGGCCATAGCGAATCATGTGTCCCTCTTTTTGTCCAACTAAAACAACCAAGCGTTTTTTCCCCTTAGCTGCTCTTGTTCAGCACTAAAAAATATGCACAGATGCTGTGGAATCACGCAGGCATGCTGAAGACAACATTGTCTCCTCTCCTTTGCTTTTTTCTCCCAAAGAATTCTTTCTATCTTTGCAAATTATTTTTTTCTCCCATTTCTTCTATTTGCTTTCCTCTCCTGTACCTCTACAAAAAAGCCCAAACAACTACTTTTTTGATAAAGTTTCTACGGTGCTTTTTTTTCTCTTTCACCTATTTTTTCTTACTTTTCTTGGGTTTGGAGACTATTTTACTTTTTGACTTTTTATTTTTTTTCTTCAGGGTTTGGGGGAAGGCAAACAGTAGAGTCTGGCGAGGACCTGATTGGCTCATTTTTGCTGTGTGACATGGAGTTGGAGAGTTGTTGACAAATAAAAGCCATTTTTCCCGGGGTCATGTGACACCACACTGCTGATCCCATTTGTGGATTTTTATGGGTGTCTTTTGTAGCTTTCACAAGCTAAAGCAGTGGTTGGTTGCCTTCTTGTGGGCTCAGGCCAATATTTTGAATTTTGTCTTCTAATACAATTGCATTTTACTTTTCAGCTAAGGGTGTTCAGAAGGTTGTAAGTTGTGCCGACATACATTTCTTGGGAAGATTTGCATGTCAAAACTTTTGTTACAGAGGGTTATATACTGGTTTCGCTTTATACAATAATACATATTTTTCAACATGTAGGAGCAGCATTTTTCAATTTTTTGTATGAGCTGCTTTTTTCATTATAACTTCATCCAGGTGAAGTCTAAATTATTCTCTCAGATGATTATTACACAATCTGTGATTGAATATGCTAAAATTCATACCTAAATTTCTTTTTTTTTCAATTGTCCTCCCTTGTTATGCTGCTTTCTTATACTGTAAACCTCTTTTGTTCGATTCATGCTTCCTTGAAGCAGTATCACTCATCCCCATATTGACGAGTCCAGTGACATGTTGTATATTGTAGGGCTTGCCCCTATTGCTCAAACTGAAATTAGTCTTTTTTTTACATTGGCATTAAGATGAATCTACACAATATATTCAGACTTTTTTTTTCTGAAGTCACCGACCAGGTAAATTGGTTTGGTATGATATCTTTCCTTATTACATTAAACCTGTTTACAGGAGCATTACACTTAAATGCAATTTTTCATAACAATATGCTGTATATCACAAGTTGTCATGGCTGTGATAATGAGGGAATAACCGTTACATGACCGATAACATATCTACTGTAAGTAGCAAGTTTGTGGTCTTAGTTTGTGGTTTGAATAAAGTTACTTTGGTAAACCTGTCCGACTACTGAATGGGCAGGCGAGAACTAGAAATGAGGGGACTTGTGCCGAGGCCTTTTTAGACCAAGGACGATACCTTCGTTTACTGTCAGTACCTTTGACATTAATGTAACCAGCAATGTCTTGACACTCCACTGCCATTGCCCATTTGTTGTTATAAACCAGGGGCCCTCCAGATTGAGCAGAGCGAAGAATCCGACCAGGGGAAGTACGAATGCGTTGCAACCAACAACGACGGGACACGCTACTCTGCCCCAGCTAACTTATACGTCAGAGGTAGGAAACAGTGACATGAAGAATGGTACCAAGCAGTACATCTTTTAGTCTTTTCTTAAAATCAATCAATATCTTGTGATCACTGTACTTGATGCAACTGCTGTCAATAAGTCTTATGTGGCCGTGTCTGGCGGGGCGACTGTAAGTATAATTTGTTTGCTTTGTTGAAGCACTTGACCTTCCTGCATTGATTTGAACCTGTGTGCTCTGCTGTGTATTTTCTGATCCTCTGGATTACCCTAACTCCAGTGACTTGATGGCTTGCCGTGTTTACCTACTAATCGCTTATCAGTCCTGACTGTTAGGGGGTGAAATGGCAGACAAGCCCCGCCCCTCAAACTTTTCCCTTCCATAGTGAACAGATTCTTTAAAATATTTTTTTGCACTTTTCTCTCCATGTTAAGAGCATCCTTAATTTTCATCAGTTTTCCAAAAAAATATAAATAAATATTAATAACGATTGACATAATTGCCAATAATTATTTCATTTAGATATATATAATAATAATAATTTAAACAAATACAAATAATCTAAACAATTAAACAAAATTGTATTAAACACATGCAAAATACAGTTTAATTAAAAATGGTAAATGTTTTAAGTTTACACTAGTGTTTCCTGCATAATTGGCTTATTGTCACAAACTTTAAACCACTGCTTCATTGTGTTCGCTGTTATTCTATACTTCTTTCCCTGCAGAATTACTGCATTAAATGTATTATATCTACTGTTAATGTTTAATTATATTAGTCATTTTGTATTATTAGCCAATATGTATGGAGATTTAGTTATTTTTTACTGATTTATAAGGCCTGACCAGTCGTTTGGTTAGTTATTGTCGCACAAAATAATGTTAATAATAAATAATAAATAATCATTGCTTTTGTAGTAATAAAATAGTTTTTAAATAAAGGTAAACTAACCACATGACTGGAAAAGGTTAATTTATTTATTAAGTAAACATTATATAAGTACATAGTATTATTTTTAATTATTATTATTATTATTAGTAGTAGTAGTAGTAGTATTAAAGTACCAGTATAATGTTCTTCTGATGTTTTAAAAGCTGCTACAGATGGGAATGGTGCTGGAGATGCAGTGGGCTCTCAGTATTTCTGAGGCAGAAGATCTTTTTTGTTGTCTTTTTTCAAAGCAGCACTTGAACACCTTGAACATGGCCTTTTTACTCTCTCTGTGTTTCCCTTGTTTTTTCTCCTTTCCTCATTTCATTTTGTTCTGCATCAAAACCCCTACATCACTCAGAGCTACGAGAAGGTTGGTGTGCTTTTACTTTTTAACAGAGTCACATACCAGAAATAATCAAAAAGTCCCATTTGTTTGCCACAAAAAAGCATTGCATCTGGAAGAATCCAAATACTTTTGGTTTTTATTTTTTCCCTCCTTCATCTATTGTTACTGTTCTATCGATAGCCGTGTACAGTTGTTGCTCGTCCGGTGTCCATGTTCCCATCGAGAATGCCCCTGGTCCGTGCCAGAATGCTCGACTGTCCCCAAAGTGGTGCATGTTTTCAGAGGACTTTGTGTCCTGGAAGCGGTGTGCGGGAGGGATGATGTTTGCATCTTTGGGGAGTGGCTATTTGCATGGTGGCCTGTTTATGTTTGTGCTGGTCCTTCTCTTCTCCCCTCTCCTCTGTCCTGTCAGTGTTCCTGCTTGGCTTCTCTGACCAGCGCCGCTAACTGCAGGTGACAGTGATTGCAATGCGTGGGTGTCTTCAAACAGTGCTGCTGACACCAGCCTTACAGAAAAACCACACACATTCCACTTGGTTTTTCTGTAAGGGTCCGCTGTGCAATCCTGTTAATTATGTTTCTGCAATGTTTAATTAGCATTAACAAAATATACACACATGTAGGTTGCCATTCCAGGTGTATTGTATTGTTGTATTGTTACCTGGAAGTTAAGGTAAACATATCCCCGAATTCAGAGATGATACATTTCCTCCTATGATGAGGTTCGAGTCCAATCAAATTAATCCTGATGCGTGATCTACTCACAGCTGTATCCAGAAGACTTGACAAATGTAATGACACTCAAATTAGAGGGATAACATTATGTCTGCTGGGAACACAAACCAATTGAATATAAATTAAATATTTAGTGTGAGAAATGTTGTATTTAATAATGCAAGTAGTTCTCATAGATTTCCTCACTGGAGAGGCACAATCTGTTCAGCAGAATATTCTTTGCAAAATGGTGGCATACATACTGTAAGCTAGCACTACACTGTATATACTATTACAGTATGTACCTAATGGTAGAAAATGATTGCACACACAAGATCATAAACCTGAGACCCAGTCTCCATCACAGACCAGTGAATAACTCTTAATTCTCTTAACTATTAATTATTTCTAATGTTATTTTTCTTTCTCATTCCTTAATTTTATGGCTGACCTTGAATACGTAATCTCATCTAATTACAGAAAACAAGGAAGTAAATTACCTCTGGTTTTACAGGAATATACAACAAAAAAAAATATGATTACTGTAAGCAGTAACACCTTGGTTTAAACTTTACTAAAAATCATTAAATAAAAAGTTTCCCTAATAGCTATTATACACCGCAATCAGTGGGTTAGTGATTATACTGTATCCTCAGTGGTCAGAAGTGAAGGAAAAATTAACATTAGCTGTTTGTCATCCTATATATTGACCCACTATCCCACCACGGTTTTTCATTCCTTCACCTCTGTTCTGTGGCTTTTAATTTTTCTGTTGTCCCAGGAACTTCTAAAAGCCTGCCGTGTTAAATGGAAACTCCTCGATCATATTGCAGTACATTGCAGATCTAATTTCATCAGCTTGTCTCCACCAATCAGCCATTGCTTTGGATTCACATAGCAAGAGGACTGACACCCCCCCCCCCCGTACCGGTTTACAGACAAGCTGGGGTGATTTGAACATTATCTAGGAGTGTTCCTTTTAATATTTGAGTAAACTAACCAGTAGTATTCTAGCACTTCCTGTTCACACGTTGCCCAGCTCTTCTTCCTTATTCTGCCCTACAGTTTTCCTCCCTCTGCCTTCTGATGCAGCTGCCTTGCAATGCCAGCTATATAGACTGCTTGTGTGCATGATATAACCCCCCCACCCACCATTTTTTTTACTTTAGAAACAAGTATAAAATGTAATCTTTGCAAATAATACTTTTGGATTGTATCCAGTTAAACACAAATCACAAAATACACTATTCCACATTCCACAGTGTGTCTCTCATGAAGCGTATATGTATGTGCCTGTGTGTGTGTGCGTGCGAGCGTGTGTGTGTATGATGTGATAATGTAACGGGACACATTAATTCACATCAGCTGGAAGTATACAGCATATAATGCTGTCGGCCCTCCAGTACCATCGTGCTGTTCTATGGATCTGTACTGGTTGTGATGCAGTTTTCTGTGCATGGTGCCTGTGTCAGTTTAACACTTGGACTGAATGCCTATTCACGTACAGTATTTATTCTTTGTGTGTCTATATACAGATTCAGCTTATCTGTGTACAAAGCTTTGTTTAGCAATGCTAATGATGTAATGCTAGCCAGGTTATTCTCTGAGAAGGACAGATGACGATCGGTCCTTCTTGCTCTCTGAGGGAAATGGCTATAGTTTTGTGTTTGACACAAAGTGGGGTTCTCCGCAGTGCGCCGGGTGCCGCCCCGGTTCTCCATCCCGCCCACCGACAACGAGATCATGCCAGGCGGCAGTGTCAACATCACGTGCGTGGCGGTGGGCTCCCCCATGCCCTACGTCAAGTGGATGCTGGGCGCCGAAGACCTGACGCCCGAAGACGACATGCCCATCGGACGCAACGTCCTGGAGCTCACGGACGTCCGCCAGTCAGCCAATTACACCTGTGTTGCCATGTCAACCCTGGGGGTGATAGAGGCTGTGGTGCAAATTACAGTGAAAGGTAGGACTATTAGTGTTTATGTAAATTTGTATTGTAAAATGTCATTTTATAAGGATGGACTGGATTTAAATTTTTCATGAACGATAAATTCTATGGTAATCATATCTGCATATGAATGCAGAATCTGTAGGCAGTGGCACACTATTTTGCTATCGGCGGTGTCTTGGCTTGGATAGTCTTCTTAGTCTGAGTAGTATTATGTCACGATTGTGTGGAGAGCAAAAGAAGCAGAGCACATTTGCCAAAATGTAATCTCTGAAATAAACTGGCTACTGTCTGCAGATATCTGTTCATAGAGATTAAATTGCTCTCAAATTGCTAATCGGACTGTAAACAATGACCAGCTGACGCAAGAGAAAGCCTTGGCCCGGATATCCGTTATCTAGATATCGGCTGGCTATACCAGAACCCCATAAATATTTGCCCCACCCCCCTCGATGGATTCTGAAATTGCTATATAGGTGCCTCCTTTATTTTTCTTTCTTTTTTTTTCTTCTTAACAGCAAATCTGGACTGATTTTCAGCCATGTAGGCTTTGTTAAGGGTTTCCCTGTGTGACAATGACACACAGTGGCATCAAATGCATGCGCGACAGCGGTGCCGTCATTCCCGGTTAAAGGCCATGGAGCTCTTGCCGCTTCTTGTTGCTTTCACGGTACTAAGAACATGCGGTAGAAATGTGACATGCAATATTTGAATTTGAATTAATACAATCTGAATAATCTGCAATACCAAAGGCTACAGCAAGCTTGAAACGGCAGCAGAGCTTGATAAAGGAAACTCCTGTAGCCTCTGCCTCCAGTAAACTATATCCCATAGTGTATAGAGGAAAGTGATTGCATTTTCCCAGAGATTTTCTAATCTTGCTGGTGTTTCTTTGCTATAAAGTTTTTTTTTGAATTTATCTTTATATACATTCACCACAAATTAATGTACTTTGGTGATCTATGGCAGGGCATAGATAAAAAAACACAAAACAATTCCTATCGTCTCTACATGTCATACATTAATATCAGTGTTGGCCAAACATTGCTGATGCGTCAATGCATGCCTTCATGATTGTTTATGCAAAAGCATGTCTGCACGTGAGTGGGGTGAAGTCTGAAAACCACAACTGTAGCTAACTGAAAGAATAAAAAATGCTCACCATCATATATTTTTATAATTCAGTAGTCCCTGCGATTACAGCAAATGTCACAAGGTATGCAGTGCTCTTAAATACAGAGCAAGTTATTTACCTCTCCCTACTGTGATAAGTCCTCTGTAGAGGATTCCGTACAGCTTTAGACGAGCCCTGGCACAAGGCCTCGGTGCCTCAGTGTCTTAGATGCCAGATTGAAAATATAGTGAAGTGCTTATCTCCCGGCTGGAGAGATTCAGAGCCCCTGTGCATGATTCCAGGGGTGGGGTGTGCAATGTATGGGGGTGGGTGCTGTGAAAGGCAGCGGGTATTGTTTGGTGTCCTCCGTCGGCAGGATACTTATCTGAGTGTAATCATATCTACACCGCAGCTCACCAGTAACACACACGTCCCAGATGGGTGTCCCTGAGCTCACGTGCACGCCAGGCGGCCTCGTGCACGTACAGTACACACGGGGCTTTGTTTTGGCCAGACATAACATGGCGACATTAGTCACAATATGACCGTGGCTGGCAGCAGGCTTCCCCAGAAGCAGGTGTCAGGCGGCATGTTAAGACAACTTATTGCCCTGATACCCTTCGCCGTGTGCCACACCAGTGTGCGGGAATTAAAGCAATAAATTGACCTGCTAAATTATTGAAGAGAGAAACACTGGGGAAACCCCGGATTCCCAGTAGCACGTTAGAACATTGTGGGCTGCTTAACTGTGGAGGCATACAAGCCTTTCATTTTACGTTCTAGCTAATATACAGTATGGCTCCTTTTGCACTAATGATGTGCACTGCAAGATGTATTACTAAATTACAGTATATCTCCTACTTATGACTAATGCATCTGCGTGCCACTGAAACTATTATGGGCTAGAATGATAGCGCGACAGTATGATTTAGCGTGGATACAAGTGAACTGATTTCCATATTAGTCAACAGAGCACCAGCATCCACATGGAGAGATACGTTGGCCGAGCTGCTGTTTACTTCGGAGAGCACGGCTCATTGTGACACACTGCGCTCTATACGTCCCCAGCGTTGCCCAAGGCTCCCGGCGTTCCCGTGGTGACGGAGCGCACGGCCACCAGCATAACGCTGACGTGGGACTCGGGGAACCCCGAGCCGGTGTCCTACTACATCATCCAGCACCGGTCCAAGCTGTCGGAGGACGCGTACAAGGAGATCGACGGCGTGGCCACCACGCGCTACAGCGTGGGCGGCCTGAGCCCCTACTCCGACTACGAGTTCCGGGTGCTGGCGGTGAACAACATCGGCCGCGGGCCGCCCAGCGACGGCATCGAGGCCAAGACGGCGGAGCAGGCGCCCAGCACGGCGCCGAGGCAGGTGCGGGGCCGCATGCTGAGCGCCACCACCGCCGTCATCCACTGGGACGAGCCGGAGGAGGCCAACGGGCAGATCATGGGCTACCGCGTCTACTACACCATGGAGGCCGCGCAGCCCGTCAACAACTGGGACAAGCAGATCGTCCGCGGCTCCAACTTCCTCACCATCCAGAGCCTCGTCCCCAACAAGACGTACTACATCAAAGTGCTGGCCTACACCTCGGTGGGCGACGGCCCCCTCTCTCCAGACCTTCAGATCATCGCTAAAACGGGAGGTGAGGTCAGGGATATTAAGTATGGACATGTAAACTTCCCCCTAACAGTGTAGGCCGCGATGCTTATTTTTGCTTATTCCAGGGGTTTCGTTGTTTGTTTTTTGCCTCAGCACAAAGCTGTTATGTGGTGAGGGAAGTTAAAATGGCACGCTTTGAACGATTTTTGGGTATTGTCATCAGGTCTACAATCTGCAATACACAGTGCAATTACAACAAAGGATGTCTTTATTCTTTAAACTAATTGTCATACTTTAAAATTACACAGGGACAAAACATATTACCACACCATTCTTTTTTGTAATTAAAAGCTTTCCCGTCCCTTCACAGTCAGTTGCAATAATTAACCACAGCTGTGTAAACAAGCTTGTAATTGTGACAGACTTGCCACTCAATATTTTTTAAATGGCAGAATACATTTAATATTTTATCATTAGTACACACACTGTACATTTCTAGTTTTATAGTAGATTGGAAAGTATGTTGTTTATTACTTTTGAAAGAACAACATATTTACTGAGCAGAATAACACTGTAATCTGTGTTAGTATTAAGCTTGTATGGTTCTGACCAGAATGAATGTGCCTTGGGAAATATGCATTGTCTGCAGACTTGAGCCATTGAGGAATTTGTGCATGTGTGGTTGACGTGATAATGAATAGCTGAAGATATACAGACTTAATGAGTTTCCCTTCGCTCCTATTTCAGTTCCCTCTCAGCCAACGGACTTCAAAGGCGAGGCAAAATCAGAAACAAGTATATTGCTTTCATGGATTGCCCCAGCCCAGACTGGACAGGACAATCAAATCACCGGATATGAACTTTTGTACAAGAAAAGGGATGACAAGGAAGAGGTAACTTTAAAATAATCCCATATACAGTACCTTCTCAAACTTAAGCATGAGTACTCATAGTTATCAGTAACTGTTCTGTTTGTCGTCAAGTATAAACAAAGCACGCATCTTCTCGCTTGACAGAAACGCATCAGCTTTGAGCCGACTACCACTTACCTGCTGAAGGACTTGAAGCCCTTCACCACATATACCTTCCAGCTAGCTGCCCGCAGTAAACATGGAGTTGGCGCGTACACCAATGAGATCTCAGCCGAAACTCCGCAAACACGTAGGTCCCCTTCTTTATCTGACCTCGGAGAGCAAGTGCTAAAGGCCCTGGGAAAGGGAACCTTTTCAAATGCATTTCTAAATTCTACGTGTTCCAATGCTGGAAGGACATAGACAAAGCTTGGGAAAAGTATTTTGCAACAAAAACATCATGAGTAGATATTTTATGAGATGGGATGCATTTGAAAAAGTAAGAGATTCAACCCCTGTGTTTATAATACAAAGCCCTGTGTTTATAAGTATATCTGACTGTGCAGTGTTCACTTTGAAACAGTTGCATGGGCAGTGTACAGTATGCTCGCAATTCCCTGTGAAGTCTAAAGGCAAGGTTACAGTAGCTGCTCCTCCTCTCAAACTTTGTTATGTAAAAAATTCTCAATTCAAGCACATAATAGGACCTTGAATTATTCATAAGTTCCACATATCTGCCTTATCCAACTGCCCCTATTATTAGTGAAATGGCATGGTTGGCCTATAGTAAACCTTGTCTCTTGACATCACAGGCCAGCTATAAAAGTATATATAAATAAAGACAATTAGCATACTGAGACTGAGCTTTCTATGCAATTAAACACCACCACTAGTACCTTATGTGGAGATCAAAGGCTCTCTTATGAGCAACAAAGTAAACACAAAAAATTAAATGTAAATTGTGAAAATTGTGAGAGGGAAAAAACATCATAGAAAGCTCAGTGCTGTCTCTGAAGTTAGGGCCATTCCCACCAAACAGACCTCAGGTTTATCAAACAGGTGGATATTAGCAACATTGAAATTTGGCTGCAGACAAAAAAAAGATTTTTATTTATTTATTTTTATACTGTTAACTCTCAAAACATATAAATTAATAAATAACTATGAGCCATAGATTAAAATGATGCACAACTGAAATAAACCAGAGGTCTCTGTAAGAACAGGGCAGACAAAAGGTAGGTATTAAGTTCAAAGTACTGCCCAGACTGTCCAGATGTATGTTCAGCGGTAAACGGTGACAAGTATAAAAAAAGTGCATGTTAATATACTCAGAAACTAATAAATCAGTCATGTGTCCTTGGGAAGTTCTCTGTTGCACAATCAGGCTTTTACCACAAACCAACAGGCTTCGGAAAGGTTGGTGACCAATACATTCTACTTTAAATCAGCTAAAGCATCAACCTTTATGTTTTTGGATTGATGGTAACTGCTTGCCAAATCTGTTATGATTATTCCTTAATGCGATTTGGATTTGCAGTAATTTATCTTGATTTGAAGTGTAGAAAAAAGCTAATATATTATGTCAAATCAAAGGACTCAAGAATGCAGGTTAATATTATGGGCAAATATTATACAGTAGGATATGTGAGATGGATTTGTTTTGGTAAGGTAGGTTACATATTATACATGCATTATTCCTCATAACGTCTCCATTCATACACAATATTTCTACTTTTGTGTTAATTTTGTTTTCTCTTCATGCGTTATATTCCATTTAGTTAAAGTGCTATTTATTTTCCCACATTTGGTTTTGTGCTTTGTCCTCATTTTGTGTTATTTCCCTCTTCCTTTTTGGTTTTTGGTCGGTCATTTCTTCCACCATCATTCCAATCCAAACTGTGAAACACCCCTGAAACAATATCCAACCAACTCAATGAACAACCCAATCGATAAAAATAAAAAAACACACCCTGCTGCGACTCCGAATCCAATCAACCAATCAGAGCCCTCAGGGCCCCCTCAGGATGTCAAGTGCTTTAGCCCCAGCTCCACCAACGTCCTGGTAAGTTGGCGGGCACCCCCTACGGAGTTACAAAATGGAATCATAGTGAAATACACTGTGCAGTATGCTGCGACTGAAGGAGAGGAAACAACCCAACGGCAAATCTCCGACATACCTCCGGAAAGCTCCCAGTACCTTTTGGAAAACTTGGAAAAATGGACGGAATACCGCGTGACAGTCACGGCTCACACAGATGTCGGAGCAGGACCGGAAAGCTTGCCGCAACTCATCCGGACAGAGGAGGATGGTATGTGTTCGACCCAGACCCAGCCGCAAATCCAGCCCCACCCTCTTAAACTAACCATTAAACATAATAACTAATAGCTCCGTCATAAATCTGCAGTTGCTCTTCCTTTCTATCTCTTCTGCTGGCTTGTAACAAGACTGACATCACTTAACAAATTTGAGCTACATTTTTGTACTAACCTGGAGTTTTTTTCTCCCCTCCAAATTTTTGAGATACTTTTTTCTTTTTCTTTTCCCCAGCTCAATTTCAACGCATGGTATGGCATTTTGACCTGTAGGCCTCAAACCTCCAGTCCCAACTGTCTCTTTTTTCTTTTTTCATTTTTTCTTCTTTCTTTCAATTTTGACTTAAATGCTTTGAGAAGCAATTTTTAAAAACACTTTTTTTATATAATTTTTGAGAACAGTTCTGGACAGTGGGAATAACGCGAGGTAGAAGGATTTTTTTGTTGTTGGAGGCAATTTTTTATAAAGTTTTTTCCCTCATAATATAATCATTTGTAATTCATTTTTCCTTGCTCCATAGCCAAAATTCTTGCAGTGCTTCAAGCAATTGAAGTGCCCCCATTTGGCTCCATTTTTTTTAGACAAAACATTTTTATTCCATGTTTTTAATATCCACTCTACTCATTTTTAATGTTTCAATATTAGGTCAGGTGTCAGACCTGCTTTTGGCATTGTTTTTCTTTTTCCTTGCCATTGTTGAAATATCGATGTCACACAGTGCTTGTCGCAGTTTGCTGCACTTTTCTAGATTTTTTTCTCACCCCAACATTTTCCTCTGCGGAGTCGGCCAGGTGATGAGGGGTGTTCTCTATAATCGTGACCTCTTTTCTCTTATCCCATGGTGTCCCTCCAGTTCCCAGCGGGCCACCTCGTAAAGTTGAGGTGGAGGCTGTCAACTCCTCATCAATTAAAGTGATCTGGCGCTCACCGATGCCCACCAAACAGCACGGTCAGATCCGGGGGTACCAGGTGCACTATGTCAGGATGGTTAATGGGGAGCCCATGGGACAGCCAGCCATCAAGGACATCTTGATCGATGATGCTCAGGTAAAACATCCCCCGCCAGCTAGATGCCCCATATCTCTCTCTCTCTTTCTCTCTTGCTCTCTGTCAAACACACACACAAATTCTTTCTTTCTTTCCTAGCCACTTCACTTCACTGAAGACTTCATTGATTGATGGCAAACAAGTTATAATAAAAGTGAATAATTAAAAGCTATATCCAAATATACAGTTATATATATATAATACAATAATTATTAAATACACATAATTTTTTACTATAACTGTTTTCTAACTAGTTACTATTAAGTGTCTGGTGTTTTCTCCCCTCTTTCCATTGTCTAATCAGTGGGAATATGATGATTCAACTGAACATGTGAGTAGACCATCTTTTTGTTTTCTTGCAATTTCTAACTTGTCTGTTATTCTATGGCAGCATCAGACCTCTGCCTGAACTTCATTTTTGTTTTAATCATCGTAAACTATATACATTAGCATAACACGTTAGTACAGGTTGATCTTGCATGCAGCAATGATACATCGTGGTGGAGTTTAAAGCCAAATATTAAATGCAAATATTTACCAACCACTTCTCAACCTCCCACATCATTTATCGTCACCATAGCACCGAAATCAAAAGGCCTGCTGTGGAGTTATATCCCCCCGTTATGCTAATCTAAGACGCACCATCCTACTCATTCACCGCACGCTAGCGGAAATGCAAATGAGCATCAAGTGTCTAAATGGATGTGCTTCCACAGGAAATGATCATCGCCGAGTTGCAGGCTGAGACCACATATTCGGTCGCCGTGGCGGCCTATACGACAAAAGGTGATGGGGCTCGAAGCAAGCCCAAGCTGATCACCACCACTGGCGCAGGTAAACATGCTCATAACCTCCGACCTTTGTTAATGGTCATATGAGGTTGTAAGGAAATATGCTGAAATGTTATGCGTGATACATTTAGAGTAATATAGCCATAAACACAGAAACCCAGTTGTTTCAATCACATCTTTGTTTCTGTCGGTGCCTTTCCAGTTCCAGACAAGCCCCGTCTCATGGTCAGCACCACC
The DNA here is from genome assembly GCA_027564795.1 of Aphredoderus sayanus. Lineage (NCBI taxonomy): Eukaryota > Metazoa > Chordata > Actinopteri > Percopsiformes > Aphredoderidae > Aphredoderus > Aphredoderus sayanus. Next base: position 616,605 of record JAODUG010000010.1, read on the forward strand.
AACATGGGCACTGCCCTCCTCCAGTGGCACCCCCCGGCCGTCACCCACGGCCCCCTGCAGGGCTACCGCCTCCGCTTTGGCCGCAAAGACGTGGATCCCCTGACCGTGATCGAGTTCCCCGAGCGAGAGAACCACTACACCACCAAGGAGATCCACAAGGGGGCGTCCTACACCTTCCGCCTGTCCGCCCGCAACAAGGTGGGCTTCGGCGAGGAGACAGTGAAGGAGGTGACCACCAACGAGGACGTGCCGAGCGGCTACCCCCAGAGCATCACGGCGGAGGGGGCCACCACCACCACCATCCAGGTCAGCTGGAAGCCCCTGCTGCTGGCGGAGCGCAACGGCCTGGTGGTGAAGTACGCGCTGCAGTACAAGGACATCAACAGCCCCCGTAGCCCCTCGGAGCTCTTCATCACCGCCCCGGAGTCCACGGTCCTCCTGGACGGCCTCAAGGCAGACACCACTTACGATATCAAAATGTGTGCCTTCACCAGCAAGGGCTCCGGCCCCTATAGCCCACGTGTCCAGTTCAGGACACAGCCTCTGGATCAAGGTAGGACCAATCCCTGAACCCCCCCCCCACCCCTTCCCCGTGAGGTCACCACTTTGTAAAAAGTCAACCTCTTCACACCAACCGCCAACCCGCCTCTGCAGACCACAAATGGCAGGAGCAACCACACGTTTTCTATTAGACCGCCTACGCTAACAACTATTAAAGCCCAAAAGTGAGAAAAACAAATAAGTACTCAAATCCAAAAACAAACAAAGCATTATGAGTAAGTATGTGTGTGCGTGTATTTGTGTTGTCAAGCAAGTCAGCCGTTAAGTTGTAAGAGTTCCCTGCTGGTAACAAGGTAAGGAGTGAGCACATCCAGTCTCCTCTAGTAAAGATTTCAGGCTGATTTTGAGGGGCTCTCAGGTAAGCCTTCACAGTTGGTGGGACCAAATGAAAAGCGTGTACATGGACTTTGTGTCTAAATCATCCACTCCCCCTTTCTTTTAGCAGTTTTTGCAAAAAATTTCCATGTGAAAGCTGCCATGAAGTCGTCAGTGTTGCTCACATGGGAAATCCCCGACAACTACAACGCAGCCCAACCCTTTACAGTGAGTGCTGTGGTTTGTCATGCATGTATTCACATGTGATGGCCCTGAGGGACATACAAGATGCATGATGAATGGATTACTTGCAGTACTTAACCGTTGTGATGTCCGTAATAATATCGGATTTGGCCACCAGGTGGCGCCATCTGATTATGTATGATTTTGTGTGTTTTTTAATTGGCATTGATGTGTATATGTATTAATATATTCATTATTTCTTTATGTACAGTGTTTGTGTTTTTTGTGTGCCTTTTAACCCTCCTGTTGTCCCTGGGTTTCAAACTAACATATGATGTGAACTGCTGGCACAACAAGGTGTGTGTGTAAGCTGTAGAATTAGGTTTAGCGCCATCTGCCACAGAGATAGTTTGTTGGGTCAGCTTGACCCGGAGGACACCATGAGGGTTAATCCATATTTAGTTTATCCTATTTATTTATTGTTTATTATATGTTATATTGTGGTTGATAATTATTTTATCGTACTATATTTGACACTAAATGACTGTTTTGCCATAGCGACCCCCCTCCCCCCCCCTCTTGTGTATGCGCACGCTGGGGTGAAAGTGAACAGAGTGTGACCCCTCCCTCCCACCCAGATCCTGTACGACAACGGGCAGAGTGTGGAGGTGGACGGCAAGCTGACCCAGAAGCTGATCACGGGCCTGCAGCCCGAGACGCAGTACTCCTTCCTGCTGACCAACCGGGGAAACAGCGCCGGGGGGCTCCAGCACCGCGTCTCCACCATGACGGCCCCGGACATCCTGCGCACCAAGCCCTTCCTCATCGGCAAGACCAACACGGACGGCATGGTGACGGTGGAGCTGCCGGCGGTGCAGACGGCGGAGAAAGTCAGGCGAGTAGACAGGGAGTCGCCTCGAGTTCTTCGTTCTTCAGGCCTAAGCCAAGGCTTACCGTCAAGTGGGCTTGTGCTCACAAGCCAGTACGGAAACACACTGCTTATTTAAAAACCAGTTTAGTTCAGCTACTATATCTATATGCTCATCAACATGAAAGGTTTGGCTGCCTCGAGGTCGACAAATGAATTGCAAGTTCCCGTTAAAGACTTTTCAAAAGGTGTACGTTTATATATTCATGCCCGCATTTAATTATGCAGCTACGCTAAGTCACTGCACGTTGACAGTGCACCTGACATACTGTAGATTGCCGTTGCTCTGCACTAAGCCCTGTAAAGTATCTTAATGCTGCTCTACAAAGACCAGAATAGTCAGAAGGCCAAGGAGCGCATCCGATGGGTGGACAGGCGCTTCAACCCCATCTTGGGTTTTTGATCATGCTGGATGCACTTGGCCCTCTCGCTTCCATGCCGGGGCTTAAGCTAATTAGCCTGCCGCACTGGCTTCCTGGCTAACACTACCTGTGTTAGCTTCCTATTAGCTCGCCGCACTGACTCCCTGGCTGAATGTGGCTAAAGCTAGCTGGGACAGCGGCTAGCCAGAAAGCCCAGAAGCTCCTGGCAGAGGCCATTATCTGTCTTGCTGTCCCGATTTGGAGGGATGAAAATCCCTCTAATACCAGCTCTCCTCTGCACCCATGGAGGAGCGCTAATTAGCCTGCGGGGCTCCTCAGCGAGGTGGAACACTGACTTGACTTCTCTGAACATGCCCCAATTAAATGGAAGAAACTGTTCTAATCGAGAGATAAGGAAAGGCATAGTCCTCCTTAGTGTGTGATCAGGTGCCCTTTTCCTTTGTCTTTCTCTCTTTTCCTCTCTACTTGCAGTCTAGCCTTTAAGACCCGCTGACACTGTGTTTGTGCTGTAGACAACTGATATTTAGAGAGACACTGCTCAAACTTTGCCGTGTGCTATGGAAACAGACAAAATGCCAATGTGCTTTTTTGTGCCCGTTTGGTCACAGGGGGTACTACATCGTGGTGGTGCCTTTGAAGAAGCAGCGCGCCGGAAAGTTCTTCAAGCCCTGGGACAGCCCTGACGAGATGAATTTGGAGGAGGTAGGTTGTAATGCAATGCTGTGCCTTACACATGGTCAGGAGGTTTTTCTGTTACATTTTTGAGTTGAAAATGGGTGGGTATATTAATCTATGTACAATATGTATTTAAATAATTCATTTGAATTGTATATGTATGTGTGTGTTTACCATGCAGTGATTCAGCTAGCTAGCTTTAATGAATATAATTTTAAATCTTTATGATATAAATGTACTATGTACTGTATATGTACAGCAGTAAATGTATTTATTTATATTTGTATTACTTGTCTATTTTTGCTATAACAATGATAGCTCTGGGGGTTGAGTAGGCTGTCCACACGCAACATCATTTCTCAAATCTGGAAGGACAGATTTGGAAGGACAGGAATCTTAGTCAGCAGTTAAGAGGGCGGGTGAAGCAGGGCAGAGGCTGGCTGACTGATACAAACAGCAGCAGAGAGCATTGTTCTTAGAGAATGGAGAGCATGAGGCAGCCGTCGATTCCACCGCACCCCCCCGCCCCCCCCCCAACACACACACACACACACACACACACACACAAGCACACACATACGCACG
>JAODUG010000010.1:624421-643555 GCA_027564795.1 Aphredoderus sayanus
CAACACAAATACATAAAGAAATAATTAATAAAGAAATAAATACACACAGCAATGACAATAAAAAGAACCATACAATCGTACACAATCTATTTTAAGGGAGTCACGATGAATATACAGTGTATAATGTAGATAAACTACATACTGTAGGATACAACTGCACAAGTGGAACACTGACTCATTTGACATTGGCCTTATATCTCTTGCCTATAGGCTGATGTCTGTAGCCTTGACCGATGGCCAAAAAGTCACCCCTCTGTCAGAATTTATTTGTTTGTCAATATTGGCACTCACCTTTTCACAACTTTTCCCAAGGGCAGCTAGATTTAGTCGTGTTGACAGGGCAGATGATTGAAGACATTATCGAGCAGCACCAACAGGCCTAGAGCCAAAACAGAACACACAAGAATTTACACTCAGACACACACACGCGCACACACACACACACACACACACGTGAATGACAAGGATAGAGAGAGAGAGGCTGAGATATAATGTCCAGCATCAAACAAATAGCATTTCTTTATTACCTTACTGATATGATATATGATGTTGAGGTGGATTACTAATATATTATCAAACTTTTTAACCATAAATGACTGTTTGTTATTTTTAGTATTACTAAAGCCACTATCATTGCTATAGTAGGGGACAGTTGTTGCTAAGCTGATGATTGTCGTACTGTATCAATATTCCATTATGATGCTACACAGGTTCTTTATCTTCTTTGATTTGGACGTAAATGATGTAACCAGACAGTTATGAAAATAGGAGCTCATGGGAATATAATTGACGTGCATGTTGGGGTGTGTGTGTTTTGTACTGTATGCATAATGGCCCATCTGGCACACCATGCACATCAATGTATTGTTGTATTATGCAGGGTATACCATGCCGTATGCCCCTTGTTGCTAACTTTTAGTTAGTGATTTGTTTAGTAGTTGTTACCACAAATCTAATTGACTTGAGGATAAAGTTCGAGTTGTAGAACTTTACTATAGTTCTTTACAGATTATTTAAGACAGTCAAATTGCATCCAGTTTTCAACTGGGCTTTAACTTATTTATTCTAACTTACATGGCCTACAGTATGTTTATATCATTATTATGTTTCGTGATTCTTAGAAACTAAGCGTTAAACATTCATATCATATCCTACAGAACTTTAGGTGCACCAAGGACACAACAGTGTTTTCTTTTCATCAAACAAAACAATTGCTAGTCTATTCCCATTTTAGACAGTAACAGTTGAAGGTCAGTGTTATCATGTCTTCTAGGGCAGTGCTAGCTGATATCTACAGCATCATCTACTCCCCCCTTTATGAACCTAATATATAATGAACAATTGCATTAAAGGAATTCTTCTACAACTTGGGTCTTCCTGGCTTTCCATGGCAGTTTATAATCTGTTGTTCTCCACTCATAACTCCATAGTGCTGTTGCATATAGTCGGACACCCCTTAGAATCCCCCAAATTATCTTGAATCTCAATTAAATGTACATTACCATGGAACATGTTGTATTTCCCAATTCCCACAAAAAGAAGTGTGTTCGTTTTCATACTTGGAAGACTGGAGTTTTAGACCAAAATCATTCTGATTGAGAATGAAAGCATAATTTTGAGACGCATGACTTTGAAATTAATGTAGTCTTTCTATATTGTTTGAAGCTGTTGGAAAAGACCCATGTCTTCTGTGGTAAACATCCCCGTGATCCAAAGCAGATGTGTGATATTTTACTGTGATATAGCCTTGCTCAGTATGATATTGCTTTTATGATTACATAATGCTCAAAATGCTTTGCTGTATATCTTTGGTTTTGTGTTAACCAACAGTCCATATTGCATTCCTTTATGTTTAGCTGCTCAAAGAGATTAACCGAACAAGCCGAGGCCTTCGATTCCGGAGGCAAACCGAACCCAAAGCCTACATCGCAGCATATTTCAAAGACCTTCCCACAGAGTTCACCCTGGGAGACGTCAAGATCTATGGCGACTTTGAAAACAAACAGCTACAGAATGGCCAGGAGTACATCTTTTTCGTCCTCGCGGTCTTGGAGATGTCAGAAAATGTAAGTGTGTCTTACTTTTCTGTGTCTTTGTTTTTATTCATACTTGAATATTTCTATTATAATCAGAGCTCTGCTTAAGTCGTGAGCCACCTTGCTTTCGGTAATTCCCTTGCTTAGTGTTCCTTAAAAACTGCATTTTAACAGTTGAAGGATTGTTCCGTTGTCGGATGTGTTACTGTGTGTGAATCTGAAGCCCCTTCTTAAAAAACTAAAGCCACAGCTGCCTGGAGAAGTCAGCTTCCTTTGCTGCTGCAGGGAGGCAAGCCCCTCGAGACCTCCGCCAATCGCAAGAATACCTCGATAACAGGGCCTCGCTTTAATTGCGGGCTACGTGCGGTCCGCCTTATCTCCGCTGCTGCAGCTAGAGCCTGTGTGTGTCTGTCTCAGAGAGAGAGAGAGAGAGAGAGAAAGAGAGAGATGTGGTTAGGGAGCTGCAGGCAAAGATGATGGATTTGATGAGCTGGGAGGACTTAAGAGCTTCCTCACACTCTGCCTTGAATTCAGGTAGAGGAGAAATGATAATGATGGACGAAGGGAAATCTCCCAATTTGCCCACCAAAGCACAGACTTGCTTTTTTTTCACCACTGCCCTCAAGCCTGGACCTTTTTTAATCTTTTTACCCCCTCAGAATGTGTAGCAGCTTTATCGCAGTGCTTATATAAAATATATTGCTATAATTCTGATTGGTCCAATTGTAGTTCACGCATACAAACTTTGAAGTGGCTAGCAGCTCTAATTTCACATTGGTACCCATAATGTCTTGTTAGGAGTGCTTTGTTGTAGAAGTATACGAAATGAACAGCTTACACAGCATGTTTAAATAACCCACCCACATGTACAGGTTATGTTCTTCAATGCTGCAAAAAGAGCAGTTAGTATAGGGAAGATAGGTGTTTCACTAAAACAGTGAGAAATACTCGCCGTTTGAAGATAGAGGTGATCCATCACCTTTACAAGTTATGAAATATTTCTTTGGCATTATGAAATCCCAAAGAAATATTGCAAGAATAGTACATTAGCCTAGTTAGTAGCGAAAACACCCACCTATATACTGCAGCTTCTTTACAATTGATGCATGCAAATTGCTGTCATTATACTGTCTCCCCCCACCCCCGAATAAAATAAAAAAAAGTTTCATTTCTGAAGTGATTACAGTATGTCAACCCAATGCATTGTTCCAGCTATAAAATCCAACATTCTGTCTCAGGCGGAAGGAATAACTTTTTCACTGGCAAGGAATCAGAAATTGTGAGGCAATTTATATTCCATAGATGCACCACAGAATGAATAGCTTCTCTCCACACTTCCATTACATGTTTCTAGGCGTTCACACTTCAAAGCAGGAACTAACTGCATCAAAACACCATAGAATGGTACTATTTTGCACAGAAATGTAACTATTACTAATAAACTATAACTAAGCAGATAGCTTTGACATCTAACTGTGATAGCTTTGACATTTAACTGTCTCTGAATGAAACAGCATTGAGTAATTATGTTAAAGGTGTTGTAAGCGATTATAGTCCTATACATGTTTTGTCAAATTAAGCTAATACCTCCGTGGTGTTCCTACACAGCCCTGGCTCTGTAAATGGGAACACAAAGTGATGCAGACCACACTACACAACCCTATTAGCAATATGTGACCAATGTCGGGGGCGGAGCTTGCACCCAACATGGCAAATGGCAGAGTTGCATTGTTTTGAACCACCTTTAAGTCCCGTTGTCTAACAGTTCCCATTTCTCTGGCTCAGACCATGTATGCAACCAGCCCCTACTCTGACCCCGTTGTGTCAGCTGACATCGACCCTCAGCCAATCGTGGATGAAGAGGAAGGCCTCATCTGGGTGGTGGGACCTGTACTCGCTGTGGTCTTCATCATATGCATAGTCATTGCCATTCTTTTGTACAAGAGGTAAGGATATAAAGCCACGACTACAGCTGGACTACAGTTACTTAGACGTGCTGTACAACAATATGTCTTCAGTGTTGTATGTACGTACAGGAACACACTGTTTGAGGATGTTATACCCTCCAATTCAAGGGTGCCATTGAAGATAATTGAAATGAGATAGCATTGTGGTAAGACGGTATCTCTCACGAGCGCACAGAATGTACCACACAGAATGTACCACACACCGGACTAGCACATCCAGACACAGTTCCACATACACTGTTTGACCATCAGATGCAGACACACGCAATCACTCACACAGACACGTGTTGACTGAAAGTTAACCAGACACATCCATCTAGCCCCCATCCCAACACACACACACACACAACTGTGGATAACACTTGCGCTAGTATAGGCTCTCAATGCCTTTGGTGTGAAGCCCCCCCCCCCCCCTAGCTGTAGCCAGAACGTCTGCTGTCACTGCTCATCTGTCAAGCATTGGGGGTGGAGTAGAGGGGGGGGGCACTATCTGCTCCGTGTCACTGCATGTGTGTGCAACTTTAGACAGGGCCCTAGGGTCTGGGCTGGCGTTGAAGCCCGCTGCTGCCCATTCCACAGCAGAGCAGTGGTACCCATCGGTGACATTTCACTGGCCTGCTGCTTTTTCCAAGACACACACACACACACACACACACACACAAAGACACACACAGACACATACATATGTACAGACACAGCCGTGAACGCACACCGCATGCAGACATCGCCTTGTTCGCTATCCTGTTTCATTCCCCTAAGAAATATTCGAGAGGTTTCATTCAGTCCATCTAATCAATTCAGTCAATTCAATTCTCTGATTCTAAATTGCCTTGTGAAGATCTTTCATAAATGAAGAGTAAGTGCACAGTTAAATCTATAACAATTCCATTATATAAATCAAATCCATCAATGACATGATTATGATGGAATTTCTACTGTAAATACACTGTTTCACTGCACTGCCACTGCACAGTTGTTTCCATCAAATCAAGATAGAATTGTGGGTCGCATTGAAGACAACAGAAATGTTACACTCAGCCTGGAAGAACAATGATCAAGATAGCATAACAGATTTTACCTCACCACCCACTGAGTCTCTTTTGCAAGGCTACAATGAGACAGCACCTGTACAGAATCCAATATATAAACAATACAAAATACATAATATACAATTCTTATAATATTAGTGTTATTCTGCTGTATATCTTTGTGCTTAGAGAAAAGTTATTCTTTAAGAGAATTCTAAGCAAGTTAGTTAAGTAGCCTAAATTATTAGGCTAATTATACTTTATAATTAGACACTGAGGTGCACTTTATGTAATGTACTGTATCAATAAGTACACATTTATTTGGAAAATATGTACATTATGTGTAAAGATGAAAGGTAATGCATTACTTACTCCAATCTGTGTATACTGTAGAGTGCCCCCTAAAACATGAAAGCCACCCCATTTTGCAACTGCAAACTGACTTGCTTTGTTTGAGAAATGTTGGAACATTTCAGGGATGGTTAGGGAGCGAGCTAAGTCATGAGAAAAGACTGTTGTCTTTAGTATATGTAGAAAGGCCACAACCACCCCAAGGCTGCATATTGGAGCATAGCCTTCGAAGCAAAACTTAAGCTAATCTGAAGAGGGAACCATAACTAAGACGTGATTGTTATCGTTTGGGAATACACGTCTAACTAGGTACAGAATTATTACAAAGAAATCACATAAATGAGTGCTCAGCTTCTTTGAGATGATAGTTAGTTATTCTCCACTGTACAATACAAAAGAAACTTGTCATCTAATGTGTCACCATTTCTTTCCTTGCTTACCAATGGAGCAGCAAACCAGACAGGTGAGAGGGATTTGAATATACTGTAGGTGGAACCATGACATTACTGTCAGCATACTAACACTGCTAAGTTAATTCCTTTTGATTAAACTTTATCAGTTCACATGCAGCATGGCATGGTTATTACATAAAACATGTTTTATCGAAAGGAATATTATTTGCTAAACCAACATTTGTTGAATGGCTTTTCCTTTGTTATTGTGTTGTGACTTATCAATCTACATTTCTGGGGGTTAGGTACAGTATGATAAACAGCTCATGGTAAATATATACATAAATAAATATAAAAATGACAAGTGTATTAATCAAAATGTGGTTTCATTTTGAACACAAGTTTGAATCAATAGAATGCTGTGCTCAATGTTACCTTGAACAGATGTTATACAGGGGGCAATATAATGTGTGAGGTTTGCCCACTGTACATACAGTACACTCCAGGGTTTGACAACCATCTAAACCTTGCTTACTCCAAAGTATGTGCAATGTTGCTTCTACGAAACACACCACCGGTTTATTGCATTAGTAGTTCAATTAATTACATCTAAATGAACACAAATTTAGGCAGTCAGTTTGTTTTGACATTATTCTCCCTTTAATACAAATCATCACACCCATCTGTATGTACAGCTGTAATGTTCTAGTGTTCACCGAGAAGGATTCCTAAATAGCTCTGACTGTTTTTCTTATTTCTCCAGGAAAAGAGCCGAATCGGAGGCCAGGAAAGGAAGTCTCCCAAACAGCAAGGAAATGCCATTGCATAACCCCACTGACCCGGTGGAGCTGAGACGCCTCAACTTCCAAACTCCTGGTGAGAATCCAAGCAGCTGAACGCCTTCCTATGCACTGTGAATGCCTCGCCCTTGTAAAGCTTGCCAGTGCTATTGGTTGACCATAGGCTGTTTGTCTTTCCATTCTGTTAAATGTATGACTACACCAAAGGGACTTTATCATCCAAAGTCTCAATTTTTATTATTCATTGCCAGTTCATTTGTACCTGTGATGGCAACATTCCCCAAACTCACTCATCACAATACCAATGAGCACCAATGCTAAATACAGGAGCAGTGTTCAGGTACTTAATGGGGACAGATGGCTTAGGGAAAGTGCTAAGGCTCACAACAGACACCGTCATCCCCAGAGAGATTGGTTTAATGGCGGAAGAACAAACAGAAATGCAAGGCTGTCAATTTCGTTGCAACCCTCTCTCAACTGGGTCACCCAGGTCACCGAGGCATATCATGGTTATTCAGAGGAGCACATCGTGACATTGTGTTGTTCCGAAGACACAGGAAGTGCCGATGTGGAGACCAGGGGCTTGTGTCATGACTCTGTGTGACATTGTGTATGTTTAGCAACGGGTAGCAGTCAGAAGCGAGTGGTGAGAAGCTGTGAACATGAGTGCTAACTCCATTTGACCTTTACTGGGGAGGTGAGCAATGGGCACACTTGGCCTCTGTCTGCTTGAGGCATTTTCTCATCCAGGAAAAAAAACATGAGTCACTGCATTTATTTCCTGGACCGGGAGTAGGCATCTTAACCGCCTTTTAAATAAGAGACTTGCTTAACTGCTGTTTGAACACCTGTCCCGAAACTGTCAGTGCCAGAGAAACTCCAAATGCTGCCAATAGTGTCATAATACCAAAATCAGATTTTTCAGGTCAGCTAGTATGAATGGAGGGTGAATTATCCCAGTGGGCTCGTTTTCGAAAACATTATGCATATTTCTGAAAACTCTTCATTGACGTTAGGGCCATTATGGCCTCTCAAACGCCCCGTTACCACTTGTTTTTGTTTCCTCTCTGTTTTCCCTCTTTTTTCCACAGCCCGTCTGAGAGCCGGTGTCTTGGCCCTCTCAGTACTGTATGCGGGAAAAGGGGCTAAACATTTTGGTCTGCCACGTGCCAGAAGAAGTGTTCCGTTAGACGGCCTCTTTCCTCTCCCTCTCCAACCTCCCCCTCACCCTCCTGGCCATCAAGGGACATATTCATCTTAAGGGTGCTTGATGTTTGAGTGACGCGGCGTGACAAATGGTGCATTCATTGTGGCCAGTACTAGAAATGGATGCTGAGTGGCGGCCTGCAATAGGAACGCCCTTTGCCAAATGAAAAGGTGGGGCGGGGGGGTTGGCTCCGCTTTTTCCATTAGCTAATGCCCACTTGCGCCATCAGCCAAGACGTAACAGCACAGGCATGCTGGAGAGATGTGTCGCCCAAGTGGTGCCGCAAATCAACGCTCACATCCATCAGTCCCACAAAGGGGGGGGGGGGGGGTGGAGCTTTACCGCCACGTCGTCTGTTAGGAGAACGTCCATTCATGTCCCGCAACTTACAGCCCCCCTAAATAAGCCGGTACTTTACGCACGAGGACAGCTGCACCTCGTCAGTCACCCAAACGTGTATGCAGTCCGCAACTCTGTGCTACGCTGAGCAGCGTTTTATGAGGGTTAAACATCTTCACATTGAGCCTGTGCTGAGCTGTGAAGGTTCTGAATGTGTTGCCCCAGTTTGTTATCCTTGTTATTTGCCTCTCTTTTTGGTTCTCCATTGACCATATGCTTTCTCTTTTCCTATGACATGCATGGTGGCATAGCCAGGCTACTAGCATGTCAATGTTTGTGTTACTAACTGTAACATGTTTACAATACGTGTAGCTGTGGAGTTATTAGTTCTTGTCACATTTCAAAACGTGTTTCTAGCTTCTGTTAGTAAATAATATAGTCATCACATTGCTATGTAGTCTGCGACCGTTTTTTATTTATGCCGCCGTTTTCTCCACAGGTTCAGGTGCGCCCGGTTATCCCAGTAACCTCCATTCGTCAAGTTAGTTGGTCTCGTTTATGCATTTGACATGACTTTTGGGGTCATGGGTTTCTTATTTTATTTAGCTTCTGTTCTATTTTTCCTTTTTTCTGCCCAGCCTTGTAACCTCATGCTCATCTAATCCACCCGGTGTTGATGCCATGTCATCACAGGAGGCGGAGTTTGAAATGACTGATACTATGTCATTACTCAAAGCAGATGTCAGCATCTGGCCTATTTTTTTTTTCCTTTTTTTTTTCCCCACTTTATTGTGTGTTTGTCGGTGTCTTTGTTTTGTCTTACGTCATGCTAACTAACCACCGCAGCCTTCAGTGTAAATAACATTCTTCTCTCACCATAGGGAGAGTCCCAGTGGGGGCGATGTGCTCAGTGACTTCTCATTGGCTTCTGTGTTTGGTGTCTTCTTCACGAGCATGCCTGCTGCTTTGAGTGGCCAAACTAGCCTAACAAGATCCACTTTGCCATTCCTCCTGTGACACACACATGCTGCTTCTCTAATGATTCAATGTTGGCTGGTGCTTGGGTGAATCCCCTGTTGCAGCCCGGTTTAGTGACCTTCCCATCCCTGTGATTGACAGGTATGGCTAGCCACCCTCCAATCCCCATCATGGACCTGGCAGATCACCTGGAGCGGCTCAAAGCAAACGATAACCTGAAGTTTTCGCAGGAATACGAGGTAATGAGACGGAGCTAATCGGCTGCTTGCTGGAAGCCGACTGTACGATTATTTGCATTATCTGTAATCAAAGAATGACGCTGCGGCTTGCCTCCTCCCGCCTGAGTGCCTAATGTTTCTAGAAACCCACTACGTCAGCTGTTCATATTCCAACAATACAGCGCCAGATGTTCAGAAGAACCAGCATCTCAAATCGCTGTCACAATTCAGTGCGCTGGGCAAATCCCACAGTTACACCGCTTAATGGTATTTTCCTGGACGCCATATTCCCCTTATTATGTAGCCATGCTCACCACACTAAAGTTCAAACAAGCCACTGTCTGGCGTTGGTAAAATAGACTAGAAGAAGGGGTCATGATACAACATGCACACCCAGTGATCTCATATCCATTAAAAGACACAAATGAAATGTTGCATTAAAATATAGCATAGAAAAACCAAATACCTGTATGGACACAGCACTATTGTTATGGCAAGTATTAAATTTGAATGCTCAGGAAAGGTCATTAAGTCATTATGTACCGTAATCTATCAGTGGCTACGCTGAAGCTAGGATTTTCCAGCAGTTTACCGCCCTACATGAAACACAAAGGGAATAGTCTGCAGTGCTGTGAAGGACATCCCTGCATGACTTCTTAAGCCAAGCATTGTGGCGGGAGCAGATTCGCCTTTTCCTTTGTGTTGGGATGTGCGTTCATGACTTCATTGTTCATCTTAATGACTTCATAGCAGGCGTAACGAAGGATGTGCTAAAATATCTTGAGATACAGCCCCTTACTTCCATGGATATGGGAAACACCCATGTGTTAGCCAACATTATGTGACAGTATTAGTATTCTGAAATATACAGGCTTCATCACGAAATACATCAAGATGAAACTATGTAACTTACTCAATTATATCTACCCCTTTCATTTCCAATGCATAACCTGAATATGTATTCACCAAGGACTGTATAGTGTGTCCCATATCTCTAATCTAGTTAGATTATATTTGCTATACAGTATCTGTCAAGTAAACAGGTCCTCAAAGGGTATCCCTTTGCTAATACCGCTCTATTGGTCCTGCCTTGGACTATGAGGTCAGAATATGGCTGCTTGCCAAGCTGCCTGGCCATTATTGTACCTTAAGTACATTGAATTCAAATTTCATACTGCTCCCATTCAGACGGTAGAAACTAATTTTGACTGCACAATGAAGGGCTTTTATTATCAGCAGTGTTGCAACCCACTGTTTTAACTTGCTGATAAAATATCAGTGTAGAAAATATGTATGCCATATTCATAATGCCTTTTCAGAAATGGTTTGTCCCATAGAACCTAATGTGATTTTTAAATTTTTTGTGTGCTCACATTAGGTTCAAATCTATTTCAAAAGAATTCCATATTGAAATATGAAGTTATGACAGTGCTAGTGAGAAATAGACCATGGAATATGTTCAGTGATCTTGATTATGTAACTTGTCAATGTACACTTACAGTAGTGCTTCATATTCTCTACGGAAGGTATAATGTGTTTCAACACAAACAATGAGGCTGCAGCTAATAGAAATTGAAGATTGTATATTTAATGTAACATGACATAGCATTCATTTTAGTCATCATTCACCTCCTGTTTTTACTCTGAAATCTTGATATTACATGTCATGAAGTTTATCTGCCATAAGAGGCCATTCATAACCCCTGCTTCATGTAGCAAAATTGGTCTCAAGCGTGTCTCAAGTGCCATATGCCCCAGCTAATCAAATGAGAAAAACTGTTGGCATCCAAATGCAACAAGCTTAAACACACAAATTGCAAGTCAAATATTTGTACTTTTAAAAGATTGAATTGCTTAAGCATATACCATTTCATGCAGTATATTAGTCACAATACACTCAAAAACAGTGTGACTCAAACATTAACCCTTGTGATACCCTTAAAATCTAGTCTTGAACCATCAGGTGGCGCATATGATTGTATGGTTCTTTTTATTGTCATTGCTGTGTGTATTTATTTCTTAATTATTTCTTTATGTATTTATGTTGTTTTATGTGCCTTTTAATTTGACTGTTGCCCTCGTGTTTCAAACACACACCTTGTTGTGCCAGCAGTGCACATCATATGTGTGCGTATGCTGTAGAATTAGGTTTAGCGCCATCTATCTGTCACAAAGCGCTCGTGATTTCGGTCCATTTGACCCTGAGGACATCACACAGCTTAAACATTTTACATGGAGAATAATAAAGTATGTACAGTAATCATGTTTTTTTTTAATCTTGTTTGCAAAATAGGCTACAGTATATAAAATATAATCAGGTCTGAAAATATGAAGTCCCTTTCAAGTGCATTGAAATTACCTAAAAAAAATTGCCCACTGCCTATTATTGTCTGCCAACATAAATATGTAGTCCTGCATAATTTCCTGATCTTTAATGAGGTGAATGATAAAGCACTTCAATTACACTCATGCAAAGCCATTTCCTCCGAAAGCCTGATATCTCGAGAGCTACTTTACATTATAACACTGTACCCAACCTTTAAAAAGGCACTGCATTAGAGAGAAACATGTCCTTTAGTGACTATGAATTAGCTTTAAAACATTTCTCTTCAGTCTGCAGTTATAAATGGATAATCTTGCTGTGCATATATTGTTCAGCTAAATCAATTGTTATGAGATTAACTCACTGAATATTTTAGCAATGTTTTGAAACATTTTTGTGACTTTTTAAATGGAACCCATTTCTCTTAAAAGTAGGTACTGCATTTTGATTAACCATACTGTACAATTAATAGGTAGTAATTAACAAAAAAAGGCCATACATGTAATCATGTATACAGTATATACGAGACACAATTAACCAAGGTAGATCAAATTGCTAAATCAACAATTAGCTTGGCTGATTTAAATTTAGAAAAACACATTGTTTACAAAAATTATTCATTGTAGCCATAGCCAAACTAACTGACAAAACCTACTAAACAGAAGTGAATTTGAAGCACGGCATGACTTTCATGTTCATTTTCCCACATATCTGTGATTTATTGTGAACAGTCAAAACTGGTCTCTGACTACGGCTGCAGTGAAAATATACTCAATCAACTGTGGTTAACTGTGAAAGTGAAGTTCAATCTTAGTTCTGAGCAATTGCAAAGGTAAAAACCATATAGTACTGCATAGATCATTCTATCCTACAATTGTTTTGATTTTCTGTTTCTTGTTTCCAGTCCATAGACCCTGGGCAGCAGTTTACCTGGGAGCACTCCAACCTGGAAGTCAACAAACCAAAGAACAGATATGCTAACGTGATAGCATATGACCACTCCAGAGTCTTGCTATCTGCTATTGATGGTATGCTGTCAACTTTCAGACAAAAGTGCAATAATTAATTTAACAAATGCAACGCTGTGTACAGTAGCTCTTGGGGGATACTTAGCCATGTTTAGGCTCCACAGTTCTTTGCCAGTTTATGCATTACACACAAATATACACATGCAGCCATTAATTAACCATTTCTATTGAGCTGTTCCCATGGCAGGCTTATAACAATTAACAAACTCTGGCTGGTAAATGGGTGCTAATGTGACCAAAACAGATAAATAACGACTTCAAATCCCATCACGGTCTTGCTGAAAGAATGTTGATGGAGCCCATTAGCAAGGCATATAAACACATCTGTACACCCACACTGGAGCCTTTATGCAGTAGGAAGGCAGCAGTTTTTCGTCCAAAGGCACAAGGGACTTCTTTCTCTGCTAAAGCTGCAACAAAGCCTGCTGGCAAGCAGTCTCTTTTGTTTACTTTGATGGAGTTCTTTGAGTAAAACAGGACTGGGGATTTGACATCCCAATCTGCAGACAGCTACTTTCAGATGTTACTGATGTGTGGCTGGATCAGCAGAAACTCCATGTGACTGGGTAGTTGAACAGGCTTTCATAATCATGACATCACTGAATTTGCTTCACTCTTAATGCCTCTCTTGACCACAAAAAATATATACTTAGGATACATGCTGGGATTACGCAGGCATCTAAAGTAAATCCCCATAAAATTCTTTCCCATTCATTTTGCCAATTTGCCCATGATTTGATGTCATAATAATCCCTTCAATTACCTCATATTTTTTGGAACATTCAAGTAATGTGAGGAAATGTCTGCACACGTGTTTCTATATTTAGCAAGGCAGCTGTGTCGACCCTATTAGTAATTCACAGAAAATACAGTTGAGAGCAGTTACCTCTGCTAAAACAGGAACATCTAAATAAGATCCAAACTTTTCAGCTCCCAGAGCACCTGAACTGAATGTGATTCCGTGTGTGGGTGGTAAATCATGTGCTTGGTTATATTTCAGTTGGCGGAAAGTATTCTGCTCCAGAAGACAGCAGGGATACAGTATGAAATGTGTGTGAACAGTAGCAGGCTGCTCATTGTGCAGGTGCAGGCCTTTAGCAAGTTATTTAAATTGTATCCCCCCCACATTTACCAAAAAACAAAACAAATGGGCATCTAAACACAAATGCTTGAGCTCTGGAAATCATATTGGCTATTTCTACCATATGAATGTAGATTAATTTATATGAGGAGGATTGAGAACTTCGTAATGCACTGTGTTATTCTATGCCAGTCTATTGACAGTCAGGGACAAATAATGTTGTACTAATCCTGACTGACAGAGAGGCAAAAACATTTAGCAAATGTGTATTAAACAACTCCCCCCATTCTCATTAAACCATAATAATGTCTCTTTCTATGTTTCCTTTCAATTCGAAAAGCCACTGGGCTTTATTGTATTTATTCCTTGTCCATCACTAATATACTGTGTACTGGGTCTGTGGAGGACTTTATCAGCAAAGACATGGCTGAAAAAAATAATAATATGGGAAGGTTTAAAATATTTTTGTATTTAGTTTAGTTTATTTCCCACTGAATACCGTACCTGGGAGTGAAAGACAGTGTGAGGTAGGGGAGGAGAGAGGGCGCTGGAGAGAAGGGAGTCTCTGAGACATGGTGTCCATGCAGATGAGACTTATCTTAGTAGACCATGTGTGCACCGAGCCCCCAAACTGCCAGTCCTGAAGCATTGACTAGCTGTCAGCTCTGTCTTCTTCCTCTGGATTGGGAAAATCTGCTGTGCCTTTCACCCAAGCTAAAAGGAAACAGAAAGCGATGGATGGAGAGAAACTTTTTTTGTTTTTCTCCATTGGAGGTGGTTTAAAAACATTTAAAGAAAAATGTTTGTAGATGGGGGAAGATAAATAAGAATAGTTTCGATGATTTGTCCAGTTTAGACACAGTGCTGCTTCTTTACCTTTAACTGAACTACTGTATACATTACTGTGTGTCTTGTTAGGCATCCCTGGTAGCGACTACATCAATGCCAACTACATTGATGGCTACAGGAAGCAGAATGCCTATATCGCCACGCAGGGTTCCCTTCCAGAGACCTTTGGGGACTTCTGGAGGATGATCTGGGAGCAGAGGAGCGCCAACATCGTTATGATGACCAAACTGGAGGAGCGCTCCAGGGTAAGAAAACAACATGTTGAATGTTATTACATACATTTGTATGTACAGTACATTTACATAGTGGCTTGCAAAATAATGTAATGTCTAGGAAGTAGTCTATTGTAAATACAGACTGAGGACTGCTGTGCCAAGTGTAAATCCTAAAACTGCTCGCCAATTTCATTGTCTGGAGGAGAGTTGAACTACTTTGAAAGTTATAAAAGTGATTTATGGCATTACTGTAACTGCTGTGACAGTAAGCCAACTTCCTCCAATGTAATTTGAGGGACAGCCTAGTGGTTAGTGTGGTCCAATGCCAGCCGAAAGGTTGTGGGTTCGATTGCTGAAGTGCCTATAGTTTAACAGTAAGCAGCCTTGAGCAACATGCCTAACCTTTACTTGTTCTTTAATACTGTTTGGTCCCGAGCATAAAAGCCTGTCTAGTCTCCATACATAGCCAACCACCACTCTTCTTTGCCTTTTCAAATAAAAATATAATGGTCTTTAACGGAAAAGCTTATTCAAACTGCAAACTTTGTCTCCTTGGAAACCCAATAGCGAACACGCGAAGTCTACTTAACAGCTTTAAATGATTAACTTCAGGTTTTAGCCTTCAGGTAGAGGGAATATACAGCGTAACATGAGGGTGGCTTGCAGCATTGTGGGTACAGACAAGTCTCTCTCGCCCAGACAGTTGTTGTTTGACATTTAGAGTACATGACGTGCTTTTGTTGCTCCCAACAGCCCCCGTCTTTGCTATCGATCACGCATATCAATTCTTGGAAAGCACTCTCGCCATCTTTCTGCATTTTGCATATCAAGAGTTTGGACTATCGGCTGCATTATACTGATTTGCTTCATTGCTCCCAGTGTTGATGTTATAGCAGCTGCTCAGGAAATGATATCATTGTAAAATATACTTGTTTAACGCGTTTGGTGTGCTACACTATCCAGTTGCCATAGTGCTCAACAGTGGAGTATCACATGGCCATATATCACTGATTAATATGCTGACATTTGGAATGTGTTGAACCTAGTCCTGAAACCAAGCGCTGTAGCTATCGTGCTAGCATCCTGCGTTTAGAAACGGCGGCTATGAAGGTCAGCATCTGCATAGGGACCTGGGTATTTCCTTCCCACCATTTACGGTGTTTCCTTCTGGCAGCAAAGCAGTCCCGCTGTAATGGAGCAGTGTTTTATTGTCCTGTTCACTGGGCAACCAAGCTATGCAAACCATTATAAACCTGAGACTGTAATATGATTGGAAAACTGTGGTTACCATTGTAATTATGGAGCTTGTCAGGGCAATAAATAGCACCATCTTCCCCATCCAAATAGCTCAGGCAGTTTAGTTGATTACGATATTGCACCTAATCAGCAGAAATGCATTCATTTGTGCCAGAAAGTCGGTAATAAGAGTGTCGATGATGGGCATTAGGAGTAACTTCACGTAAATGGTGAGCAAATATTTTGGACTTTTGTTGCTCTTGCAGGTGAAATGTGACCAATACTGGCCTACGAGAGGGACCGAGACCTACGGGCTTATCCAAGTGACGCTGCTGGACACCGTAGAGCTGGCCACGTATTGCGTCCGGACATTTGCACTTTATAAAGTACGCACGAGTCAACATATAGATTTATTTACAGTGTGATTTATGCCCATCTACTCTGCATGTTTGAGGTCACAGGGTGACCGCTGCCCTCTTATCGCCCTGTTCAGAACGGCTCCAGTGAAAAGAGAGAGGTGAGGCAGTTCCAGTTCACGGCCTGGCCGGACCACGGGGTGCCCGAGCACCCTACGCCGTTCCTGGCCTTCCTTAGACGGGTGAAGGCCTGCAACCCCCCCGACGCAGGCCCCATGGTGGTGCACTGCAGGTAAGCTAATGCCAGCTCATCCATCCCCACTTACAGAGCCACTGGTGGAAGAGGTGACCACTATATGTGTCCGCTGTTAGCCTAGTGAGCGTTGTCAGTAGGGTGTGGCTTCCAATGAGGAGGACAAGGATTACCGGTGTTATTGCCCTTGGCGGAACTTTACCACCTCCTGTTACAGTGATACACAGACGCATAGAGGCCCCCCTTCACATCAGTGTTCTGCAAGCCTCTTGTCGTATCCCTGGGGTTACTACTAGTTGTGAAATAAATAGAGACAAGTTCTCTGTGCTCGACAACATAAGCGGCCAGACTGCCAGCACGGACTTGAGTCCCTTCTCAACTCGGGAAGCCATCAGAAGAGGAAAGGGGGGAAAAAATAGGCACAGACGGTGAAAATGAATAAACATAGATTGTGAGTGTACTAGATACAAACTTGTGTCAGAAACTGACAAAAAAGGAAGAGGGGGGATTACATGCTGAAGTTAATTAGAGCCGGTCCACGAATCGGTTCAAATTGAAAATCTGGACTTTTTAGGACGAAGCAGAATGCGGGAATTAATGTCACACTGCCGATGGGGTTTTTTAATTCCTCTGGCTCCCTATCAGATAAAGCCACCGCCTGCCAAGCTTCAAATGCTTACAGAAGCAGTCCTGTTTCATGCACGCTTCACGTCAGACTGCTGTTTTGAATAGAGCCGGCTTTCACACTGGTCTACTCAGCGAGATAAAGTTCTGCGGTGAAAAGTGTCTTCTTCATGTTTTTTTCAGTCCAGAAATACTGTGTGTGTATATATACTGTGTGTGTGTATATATATATATATATATATATATATATATTATTCTGAACATATGCACCTATTAACTTGTAGTGAGTATCCTGACAAATGTAGTATTTCAAAAACTGGTGTGTGCATCGAATAATACGGCCCACCATGTATTTGTTGAAAGCATTTATCAAAAGGGGGATAAAAACAGATATGCTATCAGGTTTTTTTGTAGCAGTTTAGGGTCAGGTTGACTCGTGTAAAAGCCCACACTACAATTTACTCACAGCTACACGTCCGCCTATCAACACCCTCATCATTTGCTGATGGATTTCAAGTGAGACAGACAGACTGACGCCCTCCGTCCGCCCTGTCATCTCATCTGAAATGGCCCGTGGAGTCAAGGGAGCCAAATTAATTTGCGCCGGCTGAACAAAAGTGTGCTGCCGCTCCAGTTGTATTGATTTTGCTCCTTTGTTGTCACACCGTAAGACAGAAGCCCCACTTTCTACACATTTGAAGAGTGCACATTCACAGCTGTACAGCAGAGGAGTAAAGCCACACTTTTGTCATACAAAGAGCTCCATACCCAGCTCTCTTTCCTGGTGGTACGCTAATGAATTACTATTACTTATTATTATTTATTATGGTTATGGATTAATAATAAGTTACTTAGCAGAATACACCATTTTATTGGCTGATAATTAGTTAGGTTATTTAACACTGTGTGTTAATCCTGTTCGAACACAACAGGAGGGTTGAAGGCAGAACAGGGAACCAGCCAAATGGATTTGGTTTAATGATTGACCCAATACCAATGGAAATGAGTGCGTGTATGTGGTTTTCTTCACAAGCATCTACACTCCATAAGGTCAAATGCAAACCAGATTAAGTTTAAAATGGTTAAAAAGTGAATTTCATTTCTGAGAAGCAATTGCGTAGCTGTATTCTTACAGCTATCTTGGCAAATCACAAATTATACAATACGATTTGGTCTCAGGGATACAAACTTAGCACACACCCAGGGAGCAATTTATTCTTTCATACAGTGTAGTGAACTTGTTGCACGTGCACCAAAATAATCCCTGAACCCTATATTGGAGGGTGGCCAATTCCCTCCCTCCCCATTGGACCAGCGAACAGGGCTGTTAATAAAAATGCATTCCTGTGTTCCCAGCGCAGAGGTACTGCTCTGCACAAGGTGAGGTCATCTTTTCACCGGTGGTACAGTGTTATGGTCTGCCCCCCAACACCCCACCCCAGAGCAGTGTAGGACAGGTCTGTGGTGCCTCGGTGCCATGTTGTGTTCTCTGACCTGCAGGTTGTGCGCCTATTTGCCCCCAGGAACGCGCATCTTGCTGGGCGCTGAGATCTTACAGGAAGTAAAAGTCATGACGCAAGCTTATGTTATTTCATTTTATTATGAATATTTCTCTCATTACTTTCTTTCATTTTTTCTTTCTATCAGTCTTTCCTCTTCTACTGTATAATGGCAACAGTGTTGTTACTGTACATTCAAACACCGACTGTAGCATGGGGTGGTGATTTTTAACCCTTGTGATGTCCTCTGGGTCAAAATGACCCAAATCAGATAGAAGGCAGATAGAAGGCGCTAAACATAATTCTACAGCTTACACACACATATGATGTGCACTGCTGGCACAACAAGGTGTG
>JAODUG010000010.1:652152-663641 GCA_027564795.1 Aphredoderus sayanus
GTTCACACGCTGAAAGTGTCTGGTGCAAATCAAAATATCATATTGAGCCAAAGAGATAAACTTAACTAAGCTTCTCCTTCTGCAGCTAATCTAATGTAGTTTAGACAAATTTCAAAGCTTTTACTCACCATCACATAATTTTCAAAAAAATAAGTTTTGTTTTTTGGAATCAGTGTGTAGGATATTATCCTCCTCCAAAGTATTTCTAAAGACTTTTTCAGTTTGAGAATAATCAAAAATGTAAATAATAGCTTTCATGTAACTCATTAAATATTCTGACGGCAGCACTCTTCTGCTAGACACAGGTCACATTTTCAAAGCATTTTTATTTAATTGTTTGAGCAATTACATTGCACAGCATGAATAAGTATTTACAGACAGTGAAACAACAGTGGACAGAAGATAATGCGGGAGAAGAATATACAAAAAGGAAAGCTAGTTTTCTCTTTCTTTTCAGGATCAATACCAGTTCTGCTACAGAGCTGGCTTGGAGTACCTGGGAAGTTTTGATCACTATGCAACGTAAGAGACCCTGTATCGGAGGAGAAAGTGGAGGGCCCTTTGGAAAGAACACCCAGCGAGCCTCTCTTCTGAGCCATAAATGACTGCTTGAGAAAGTACTTCTTAACTCCTAGCTAACAACTCATTTACGTGTTGGATGTGCGACATGACATGTCAGAAAAATTAATAACGATGATTCCAGGAGGACCAAGTATTTCCCAATCCCAGTAAAACGTCGGCCTTGGACATGGCCGAAAGGAAATCCTGACTGTTGAAGCTGGGGATTACTTTTTTCTGTTGCGTCAAGGAGTCATTTTGGGGCTCACACAACTGAATGAAACCTAGACAAAAAAAAGTACATGACGACATCAACCAGTAATGCATCAACAGTTAAGAACAATTAAGAGAGGCACCAGAGGCACATGAATGGCTTAAAAAAACTCGATGCACATTGTAAAGAAAAAAAAAACTCTTTCTCAATCAAGTACACACAGACAACCCATCTGAAAAGAAACCATCAGCGCTTGGTCCAAAATTAAAGCAGGACAGACCTAAAGTAATAATGAATAAAGATCCCTTTTCCTGTCACAATGTTTTCATCATCTAAAATTTGGGAGAGGGTACTGTTAAAATAGAATACAAAATTAATAAAAACCTATTGATTTAGTTTTTTAGTATTTTATTATACAGCGGATATGTGCTTTTTTTAACTGTGATTTTTTTCTTTTTCTTTTTTTACAAAAACTCATCGTTTGACAAAAGCGATTTAAAAAGTATTTGAGTAATTGTTCAATTGTTTTTTTTTTTGTTTTTTTTTATTAAGCTGTAGAGCTATTCTAATGTATGCGCTATCTTGCAGAGAAGTCTTTGCTCCCGGTATTTTTTATGTTGCTCATTTTATCTACACCACCAAATGTAACACTGTTACTGGGATGTTTGGTTGGCTTTTCATCCACACACACAAAATGATTTAATTACTCCCATTAAATAAACTGGGGCTTTGTGGAATCAACAGGGATGAGCAAAGTATGAAGCTGCTGCTACCGATTATCTTAGTTCTTCCATGTTAGAATGAGATTAAGAGAGATGGACTAAGTTTGGTATATTTATGGCATATCATGTAAAATATATGTGAATTATATATTAAACAAAGTATACATATATAACATAAGTATATGAGAAAGTATATATTAATATATATGTGTATATATATATATATATATACACACACAAATATATATAAAATATAAAAGAATGGGTTCTGTATGGAAGGTTCCACAGTGAGATTTCTGTCTAATATGGGGGAAATGAAGAGATTTTTCACTGGAATGCACATCAGTAGGACACAACCAGATTCTGATTCAGTGCATCTTTTCTTGTGCAATAAACAGGTGTATTATAGATAGTTTTATGTGGATACGTTGTTCAACGGTGACATTGTTGTTCGCTCTCTCTTTCTCTGTCTGCCCACCACGCCCTATGCTTGCCCCCCTAACCGAGATGTTTGAGTGGGCATGTCAGGTGTCACTCAAAGCCCTGTCGGTGTGGAAGTGCTCCTAGGGTCTGTAATTAGGTCACAGCGCTGTGCTCACTGTTCAGTACAATAGGGCAAGGTACAAAGACGTCACGATGTTGTGGTCCTTTAAGACATCCAATAGTAACGCCATGTTTTCATTTTGCATTTAGAGTGCCTTATATTTACGCCTGTTTTTGTATAATAATGTTTGTTTTATTATATTAATGTATCCTTAAGTAATCTAGGCATTTAGTATACATGTTTCTGTATAGGTTATTTACGTTATGTATTAATTTGTCACATAATGAGATTATATATGCAAATATTAATATTTTAAAGCTCATATTTTCCATTATCTGTGGCCTTATCGTGGCTAAGTGAATAAGAAGAAAACTTAATTTTAATTCACCAACCTCTTTGGGAAATCTATAATAGAGAATCAACTATTGTATCCAAAAGACACAAAGCATGTGTGCCATCTTTATTTACCCGAAAATTCTGAAATGGCAAATACAGAGTCAAAGTTGAGATGGAACTCTTCCCAGTACATATCTGGAGACTACTGGCATTTCCAAGAAAGAGACTATAACTCAGAGGTTAACGCAGTGCTCAGGCTACATATTGCAGCCCAATAACTGACTGTTACGTAATGCAGTCCCATTTTCTAACAAAATGCGCAGCCTGTTCTGTAGTCACAATGGGTCAAACCGGGTTAGGACCAAGGGATTAGAGTGCTCAGAGTACAAGTGTTTGTTCTTAATGCCTTAGGTTCGGAAGTGCACAACCACGTATGTACCTGCTATAGCTGGTGGTTGTGTTATCTTGACAATCATGCAATTTATTTATGTTGTCATTAGCATTATTTGTGTAAAACTGTAAAGTTATAGATGGGAGGGTTGCTTCAGATACACATAAAGCGTGTTTGGAGAGCATTACATTACCCCTCCTTGATGGCTTTGTGGATGTGCATTCCAGGTGCTTTCTTTTTCCCTTGTTAGCTTAAGCAGCTACATCTTTTGTTTTCTTGACGCCATTTGTTTTCTTTTGTCTATTTTTTCATGCAGTATGAGATGCTATCGTTGCTGATATTAATGTCATGATGGCCAAGGCTACCTTGTGTTCATTGTGGACAACAGTATATATACATTTGCAATATTGTTTTCTCACCTCAATGTTTTCCTTTTTATCTTAATTTTCCATTTGCATGGTGAAACATTGCAGATTGGCCCCCGCCGACCTAGTAGGAAGATTTGCACTTTCTATATCTTTGTACTATGCACTGCCCTATTGATTCTAAACCCAATAATATATTACTTGAACCCATCTGTAAGAAGCTCCTAAACGTTCACATTGTGTGTATGTAAATAACACAAAAAAGCAGCTCTCAAAGAAAAAGACAAAAAAAAAAAGACAAACAAAAGTTGTTGACGAAAAAGAGCATCCGTTCAGATGCCATGGTTACTCCAGCAGATGACTTCAGACAAATCTGTCCCCCCTCAACCATCTGTTTTCGTGGCTTTGCCATTCAAGCTTGGAGTGTCATTAACAGAAATAAACGTTGTGTTCTCTGCTCTCTATCTATCTCTCGTCTGGATGCATAGACTGAAAATTAAATAATGAAATTGTACAAAAAAATTATTTAAAAAATGGCTTGTTAAAAAGAAATCATACAATTACCTCTGATTAGTTGTAAGCGTAAACTGTTTTTTTTCTGAATGAAAGGAGTGCTTTTTATTTTCTTACTTAGGTTACATTGGTGGCGAAAGAATCTGTACTAAAATCAGTTCTTTGCTGACACAAGTTCCATTTGTTATAAATGAATTCTATTAAAAAATGTCAGTGTTATGCAGTGCCGTCTCACTTGTTTCCCTCCGTCTCACATTGACTCGAAAAGACTGATGAGGCCATTTTACCCCCTGCTGGTCCTGGTCCAAAATGTAATCCATAGCTCTCCTGTCAAAATGAAAATTAAGCCTCACCACATTTGAATAGATTTCCATTGCTTGGTTAGCGCAATCGCTGGCATCAGAAAATCGGGGGTGGTAGGGCGGGCAGAATTATTCCCGAAGACCAGTGGCAGTTGAGAAAACAATGTAGCTGCTGATTATAAATTGCTAACAGTTTCTGGGGGTTTATTTAAATAACCTGTTTTGATTATGTTTGACATTTTTATGTCATACTTCATTATTACTACCGCCTCCTGCTTAATACTGCCTCTTGTACATGTGTACCTTTTGAAATAACATTATCCTCTTCTATAGTTTAGATCTTTGGGCAATTTCTATGTGGACGGTTGGATCAATAGCTGCGTGTGTGGAGAGGTTATTTCAGTTCAGATTATGGGAACTCAATCAGAAAATTGTCTATTCACCTGATAAGAAAATGACACTACCCAGCAGATAATGGAAGCTGTCAGATATAAAATTGGATATAAGATGGATCATTTGTGTGTTTACTGTGAAAACCTGCGATGTACGACACAAACTTTACAAAATATTTCTGTAGATCACAGTACTGTTGAGATGTCATACATTTCAAAGTAGCTCTTTGTCTTACACAGAAAATGGAGTTGTATAGATTATCTGTCAGATACAATGACATAGTATAAGAGCTGCAGAGATTATGGTGAACCAGGAATGACAATCTATGTAGGAATGATGGGCAGTTGGTCTGTGAGACTAAATTCACCTGTAAGGTTGGACATGTAACTAAATATTATTTCTACTGGAAAAAGGCTCCTGAGTCACCATTGTACATCAAAAGCCCTTGTCTACCAAGGAGTGTTAAGTAAGATTACATTTGAATGCAGGAGTTAAAACATGATGCTTTATGACAGCTATGGCATTCACACTACATAACATTCATATCTTCCATTTTCCTTTATTGCTACAGTATGTTGCTCCTGGTGTTACAATAAACACCTCCTGGCATTCAATGGTGTTTATTGTAACAGTTCTAGTGATGTACAGTATGGTTTTATTATAAGGCGTGCCAATATTAATGGATCAAAATGTTTGATGTATACATTTTCAGAGATGTTACAATGTATTATCGCTGATAAAGAACTGCATTTGAGACATGCAGAAAATGTTTGTGCAGTTATGCTTGGCGAGAGTGATTATTGCTTTATCCTGTTTCACACAATTAGACGGAAATTGGCCAAATGGTTTTTCTAAATTCCTTGAGCAATCATATTAGTGCAGATGTCTGCTTCTGAACAGATGAGAATACAACAAAATACCCGACTGCTACTGTCATCATCTTTTATGTTTCACCAAAGACTGCACTTCAGATGTGTCGAGCAGATGTTACACTCCAGTTTCTCAGCGGTTTCTGCACCACGATGAAACCAACCAGCCAGTCACAACATTGCACGCAAGTCATTTCTCATTTATCCCTAAAAAAATGCATAGAAAAAAAAGACAGCTTGCCTCACTCCCCCAGTGCCAATGTTCTGCCTACTCTAGATTTGTAGCATGTATTATCTCAAAACAGCTACTACACTGCAGTGATGGTGTGTTGGCAATGTGCCGGACAAGACAGTAACTAAATCATTACACATCCACAACTCAGGGTACAGTGCATTCGCCAATCAGCCTGAACCGTGGCAGAATATATCGGTTAAAGATGTGATTTTTGGAGCGCTAGCAAGACATGAAAACATGAAACATGATGGGCAGTCAACCAATATAATTTCTTGCAATAAGCCCCAGCATGCCTCATCCACAAGCTGATGAGGATCAGCAAGAGATAATGGTGTCTGCGGCACTTTGGAGCAACAGCGAGCAAGAGTCTTAGCTAGCTATTTAGCACAGAGGACAATACAGCTCTGGGGCAGGGACTGTCTGCCAGTCTCCAAGCAGTAGGACCCCCCCCTCCCACTGAATGCTGAGATGACAAGGTAAGATAAGAGCTGACACTAATAGCTGCTGTCCTACCAAGAGGCCGCCTGCGCGTCATATTAGGCCTCCTGTGTGGCAACTGTGGTGGGTTCTGATCCGGTACATACGTTTTGGGACTACTCTCTGAATCTAACAATGACCTTTCGTTGTGTTAACGCCCGCCTCTTTGCGCCAGTGGCCCTCGCCCACAGACGAGTGCGGACGCAGGTGGGGCGCAGACGCAGGTGGGGAGCGGACGCAGGTGGGGCGCGGACGCAGCGAGACGGGGCGGAGGAGCGGAGGAGGAATGGCCGAGCGGGACGGGGAGGAGGAGAGTCCGGCGCACCGTCTGCCGCAGTGCAAACGCCGCTCAAGGTTAATTTCCCCACACTCAGCATCTTGCCAATAACTGCCCCACCCCCACAGTCTCAACCTCTGTAGGCCGGCCATCTGTTCCCCTATCTCCCCCACCCTGCCTCTGGTTACCTCATCGTCCGTCCGTCCCCTGAGTTACTGTGGATGGAGGATGCACCTCACAATGCTCCCCTCAAATAATCCCTGCAACGACGGGGCTAAAATGCAATTGCGGTGCAAAAGAAATCGA
The DNA here is from genome assembly GCA_027564795.1 of Aphredoderus sayanus. NCBI lineage: Eukaryota > Metazoa > Chordata > Actinopteri > Percopsiformes > Aphredoderidae > Aphredoderus > Aphredoderus sayanus. The sequence goes on from JAODUG010000010.1 coordinate 658,655, forward strand.
ATGCTTATGTTCTTTTTTCCATAGAGATGTGATTAATTACTTCTCAAGCACCTTGCCCTGCCTCATGTTGACAGTGTATAAACATAGAAACAGCTGCAGGGTAACTGTTAAGAGTGTCTTAAAGCAGTCTCTCCCACTGTCAGACCTCTCCGCTGTGTAAACCGAGGCATTTTCATGCACTCACTGCTACAGAAACGGTTACATAGATCATATTCTGTGGAATGGTGTCCAGTCCTCCCATTCTACTGTGCGATCGCACATTGTTCCAGCAAAACTCAAACGGATGCAGCAACCTTGAAGTTTGTTGGGGTCAGTTTTATGTTTACCGTATAACCCATAATTACACGACTGGTATCACCGGTCACCTTAGGAAAGTGGCTGACAAAAGAAAAGAATAAAGGTACAGTTGAATTCAATTGGAAGTTCGTGGCACACATCATTTATCCTGTCAAGTCTGGGAAAAGAACGGGGAATATAATTGACGAGCTCCCGGACAGGTTTTTGTTGCAACCGAAAGCAATAATGCACCTTGGGCTCGGGTGCTGGCCTGCAATCTTTTCATACAGTGCCACTTCATCGCTGGGATAAGTACTCAAGTTATGTTTTTTCCTTTGACCTCTGAGGATACAGTGTCAATTATTCTGGGCATGGTTCTGTGGAAGTCTTCATTCCCATAATCAAAATAAATGACCAGGGCAGCAAAAAGTGAATGGAGCTAAGCCCCCCTCCATGATATTCCCTCGAGTTGTAGAGTGGAGGGCAGCAAACAAATCCATTACCTCAAAGGTAAATGGGACAGATCAGCAGTTTTAGGGAATTTGAATGGCTGTAGCCCCATGACTACCCATTTAAAGGATTCCTCCGTTTTACATGAAGGAGCTCATCACCAGTTTCTTGTTTTATGAGGGTGTTTTCTCTTCACTTTTTCCCCCCATTCTGTCATGGCAGTCAGTCTTGCATCATGCATTGTGATCATGGAACCCTTCATGATACGGCAGCTTCACTGCAAATGCCTGGGACATACTGTACTTTGTACATAATGATGAAAACCCCTCAAAAGAACAGGGCGAATGTTTGTTGTATGAGTGTATATTCAGCCGAATATGATCCTACAGTATATAGTCTAATGTCGTTCTGAACAATTATATTTAAAGATAATTAAAATAAGATGTAATGGATTTACCCCCACACCCACACACACATACAGTTCAACCTCCTGGCACAGTAATTTCTCTGTCAGTATGTGTGCTATTTCATCTGATGGCAGAGGAGACAGTTTTGCCTTAAGACACTTTGCTTGCTGCTGCAACAGAGTGCATTTAAGGCGAGTCTCATCAGTCTTTTCTTTTATCAATCGCCGTGCCATCTTCTTCACAATGGCCCCTTTGCTTTTGACATCAGGTAAAGGAACAGCAATGTTATTAAGTCATCACAGTGTCTCACTGAAATGTACGTCATCAGCCATCGATTTTGCTAGCAGCGGGAAGCTGAAAAAGAAAGCAATTATTCTGAAGGTCAAGGGTGTCCTACATACATACTTGTTATGGAGAATAATTAAGACCTGTCAGGTAAAACAATTTCACTGTGTGACAAAATCCTTTTGATTCAAAAGGAGAACACAATTTCTATCAAGCTATTCCATGTTTCAGCAGCTGCCATAATTCATTTAAATCTATATAAAAACACACACGCATACACACACTGTACGTACATGCATACAGTACATAACTTTGGTTTCAGTATTTCTGTATTTATTATGCATATTAATTAGTGCTGGCCAACGATTAAACATTTTTATTGCATTGTTACGCGCAATTCAATAATTCATTCAAAAGTAGTGTATTTCACACTTTTAGTGCAGATGTATGAACAAAAGAGCATTAGCATCAGTACCAGCAGAAGCGTTTTTATTTTATCAGGTCAAGTCAAATCACATTTATTTATACTGCCCTTAACCCTCCCACTGTCTCATGGGTCAAGATGATCCAGCACTAACTTTGTAATACCAGCAGAAGGCGCCAACCACAACATGGACATATGACATTAGCACCCTCTGCTGGTTTGAAACTCAAGGACAGTGGGAGGGTAATCACATTACAGTCTCAAAGGGTTTTACAAGCCTACATTTCACAAGTAAACAAACAACCTGCTCCTCTCCCCGGACAAGGAAAAAGCAGCAAGCAAGTGTAATGCCCTTTTACACCGTGCAACGTGAAAAAGGCTAACTTTTCGTATCAAGCATTTACATCTAATGCAACGCGATATGTGTGGACTATGTGTGTTGCTGCGGTGTCTTCCTTTATGTTATAGGCTAGTTTACACACAGCCTAGTGATACATCTTTGTTGTTTTGTGAAACAACAAAACAGGCCATGCGAGTGTCGGCCACGAGTAGAAAAAACAATTAGTGTCAGGATCTAAAAGGTTTTGGAGACACGTAAGTCCTATGGGGAATTCGCAGCGTGCCATGTAGTGGCAGTGCAATCTTGTTAAAACAACTGTAAAATAGGCCCATTAACTTACTGTAATCATAGCCGAGATATGCAGAGTTACTTTCTCATGTGTTGTCATCCTTCTTTACACCTTCTGGTGCTTATCAAAGCATTTAGCAAAGAGAATAGAATGTAAACAGTTGTCTGTGATTACGATTGTCAACTGACATCAATGGTCCATTGTGATTGGTTAAACCCGCCTGGCTAAAGATTGAAAAGTAGACGTTGAAGTGAATATGGTTTGTCTGTAATCTGTATGTGTATTCAGAGCCGAAAAACTGCGTTAATGCGCGATAAAATAATTGTCTGCATTAATTCATTAATCCTCATTTAACACGCTGATAAAAAACATGGTCTCCAGGACTGCAATGCCACCACGGAAATGCTGCGGCACTCTGTGGCTTAGTACCTGTCCTGATGTAATTCGGAGACTTTCACGCAACACCCGAACTTGAGTGATTTTGGTCATCTTCGCTGACAAATACCATCATTCAGAGCAACGGCTGTGCACATCCGACAATGTATCCCCTATACTGAAAGCTGCCTCTCATTTCCTCGCTGTGCTGATATGCAGTGTGCCAAGACAGAGCACCATACAGGCGATCCAGTGGAGCCCGCTGTGTTAGCTTCCTGTTCATTACAAATAGGTTGTTTAGCAAACGCTTTCTATCCGAATCCGTTTGCAGTGAGTGCATGGATGTGAGAGGGGTAGAGAAAAGTTTGAGCTTAGGAGAAATGTAAGGGAGGAGTGTCATCATAAACTATCCACTTTTGCAGTGTAGACACTAGTAATTCACTGCATTGTTAAAATAGCTTGTATGTAGGGGGAATGGTCCCTGGAAGAATCATTTGAGTGCTTAAACACACTTTTTTTGTTTCTTCAGGTTCAGGGATTGGCGATACAATAGCATGCATTCGTGTCAGTGCAGTGACATTCATGTCAATGCAAATAGATATGCATTCCCAGACAGGGCGGTCTTATCCTTTCCAAAACAACACTTTTCGTAGAAAAAGAAAAATCACATAAGCCTCACACAAACTGAAATGCAATCAATATTATTGTTGTTGAGTCTAATCAAATGCAATTGAAGCTGTAAGAACAGCAGGAAAATCATTGGCCACAAACACAATCTTACACTGGGAAGCCAGATGATGGAACTGAATGGGGCTGTGTTGTTGTTGAAAGTCTCTGCTGAGTGCATGCATTACCAAACCGGAAACAATTACCCCCCCCCAACTCTGGCGGGGACAGTGGGCCATTTACTTTTACACCACAGAGTTGCTTATTGTACCAACAGCTTGTGTTGGAGAGTTCTCCCATGTCTCATATGGGCCAAGGGAATATGCAAACACCAACATGCAGTGCACACACATACACGCACGCACGCAGCAGGGCAACTCTTCTCTGCCCTCTGTTAGTTCCCCCCCCCCTCTCTCACATAAACACTTCTGTTTCTTCCACTTGCCTCTCTATGCAGCTCTCCTTTCCTCTTGCTCTCTCTCCCCCCTCCACTCCCGCCTCATCATCCTTGGAAGTGGACCTGATCCTTGGTGTTGCTTCGTCTCCTATACACTTCTTCCTCTCCCACGTGCCTCTGTATCCATCTCTGTCTCTCTCTCTCTGTGTCTCTGCTTGGAAGTGGAGCTGGTCTACCGAGTCGCTGCTGGTCGCCCACACGTGATGCGGTGCGGGGTCAGAGCGTCGGCAGGATGGCGGGCGTCCCGCGCTGCTTGGGAGTGGGCGCGAGGGCGTTTGGTACGCGGGCAGGATTAGCCTAATTGAAGTGTCAGCCTGGTGGTGCGTGTGTGTGGGTTCACGTCTGGGTAGAACACTCGCTGTATGCAGGGGGCTGGAGCTGGCTATCATCGCAGGAGTCATGTTTGTTGCTTTGTCTGCATATGGATTTTGCTGTAAAACTATGCAGCTATGTGCGCTTATAATAATTAATTCATAACGTTTATTCATTAGGACAAACCCCCTTGAGATGAACCATCTTGTTTTCAAGGGAGTCAGTCCTAAGATAATGATATTAATAAAGATAATTTAGCATACTAACAGTCACTTCAAGCCAGTGGACACACATACTGTAGATATCATAAGCATTCAGCACAGTAGCAGTAGTCTTGAGTATTCAAATGTGTGCAGAGCAAAGAATATGAATATTAAGTGCACCCATCAATTTGTAATGCACATTGTACAACCACAATTAGGTAATTAGGAGACCCTTTCATCCAAAGTGACTTACAATGAGTACAATTACAGTACCAGTATTAACCCTTGTGATGTCTTCAGGGTCAAATTGACCCAAATCACTAGCGCTTTGTGACAGATAGAAGGCACTAAACCTAATTCTACAGCTTACACACATATGATGTACGCTGCTGGCACAACAAGGTGTGAGTTTGACATCTGAGGGCAACAGTAAAGTTAAAAGGCACATAAAACAACACAAATAAAGAAGAATGAATAAATAATAATAATAATAATAATAATAA
>JAODUG010000010.1:673114-686873 GCA_027564795.1 Aphredoderus sayanus
ACACACACACACACGTAAATTATTACTTGCATAGTGCAGAAAAGAGTTGGGGAAACAATCTATAAAGGGATAAACTGTCTAATATAATATAAAGGTGTATGTGTCATTAGCACGCAGCACATAAAATGACTACAATCAAATGCAGATCACAAACTACCTGTGATTTCCACAACACAATTGTATGTCACTAAGCAAACAACCAGATCCACTGCTACAGTACCGTCAGTCGAACTTCAAAAACTATTCCGTTATTCAAAGAATACAGCCTAACAACTACAGTCATAGCGACAAACCATTAAAGCATCAGTGCGCTAGTGTGCTCTGGCAACAGAACCGCAGTGGGGAGAGAAAAAGGTTAGCTGACTCTTCAGTCCTGTGCCGACTCAGCCCTGGGGCTCGTGAAGGACGATCGATGAGGCCCTTATTGGGCGATAAAGAGAGTGGTGGTGGGAGATAAGAGATGAATGCCGCCACTCTCGGCTGTCGCTTGTTTCACAGCGAGGCCTTTTATCAACTGGCACACGGGCGCGTCTTTCACGCTTGGTGCAGAGCTTTGCAGGTTGGGGATGCCCTGCTGCTGTTTACATCAGCACTGCAATGCTAAGAGTGAATAAATGCCTTGGGAGAACACATGGGTCCTTTGTTGGGTTTAATGCTCAGTGTACTGTACGACAAATTACATATATTTAAAAGCAAACTTGACATAAGTAAAATAAAAAGTATACATTACTTTAGATGTTATGTTAGAATTTGTTAAAACCATGTGCACTGATATCGGATGAATATTCAAACTGTTTCGTAAATGATTTATAGCTACGCAGAGGAGGTTGTGCATAATCGATAGCGGTAGCACTGGCACTGCTGCGTGTTCACCAGCAGGTGTCAGTATAAAGTCTAAGAGCCATCTTTTCTCAGGGAAAACTGCATATTGGACCTTCACATTTGAAGGTGAATCCGATCTAAAGCTCGTCAGCGACTACAGCCCAGCGCGCGTCGTTCCCATTAATGTGTGGGCGTTTTCCTGACCTCTTTCACCGTGGCGTCGTCGAAGAAGATCCATTTGGACGACTTGGTGTGGAAGGTGAAGGCACAGTAGTGACGGCTGGAATAGCAGATCATTCCCACCAGCTGCAGCTCTCCCTTTTTAGCATTCTCGTCCGTCACCCTGTAGAAGAGCTGCATGCGTGTTTGTACACACACACACACGCACACACACACGCACACACACACAACCAAATGACTTTGTGGGCAGCAACACTGCCCCATTAAGTAGTTAGGCCAGCCAGTGAGTGATGTCCATAGCTAGTGTAATACGTTGCTCCATGGGTGTGTAGAGTAGGCTGAGAAAATATACTGCCGGGGAAGGGGGGAGGTGGGACTCCAATGAACTGCCCATTAGAGGCCCTCAGAAGTCAGAAGAGGTATGTGGTCCTCAGCCGTGCTGCCTCCATAATTGGAAAGTAATGTCAACTAATGCATCAGCACACCAGTCACAGACTGCTCTGACCTCAGAGGAAACCAGAGAACTAATGGGCAAGTAACGAAGTTGAATACATAAAAGTGTGCCAAGTCTTATGAAAGACAACAGTAGCAAATACAGACCGTAACGTTTTAGGCGTTCTTCACATCGCCATCATTCCACCACAGTTCAAAACTGTGTTAAACTAAATGCATTAATCCAAGTTTATTCCACACTCATTTACAACCAGTACAGCCTTCTTGCCTCAGGTTGGTTAAGCAATATGTGGTGCGCTAGTTGTACTTTCACATTTTGGCATTCCTGCTAAGTTTCCTACTGCATCTTTAAGTCCTTCGTCTTTCTCCAACAGCCATTTGTTTCTCTGGCATCCATTCCTGCACAGCCGGTTTTTCCCCTTCCTCACTACAAAACAATGAATTCCACACCCGGGTGTGTTGGAGTGGGTGGGCGGGGGACGAAGCCCTTTAGCACCCAGGAAAGTCACATGTATGTTCTCTAATGAATCCAGGCCTTTGTGAGGCTGGTCCTTGTTGTTGCGGGGGGGGGGGGGCTCCATGGCCGTGGATAACTTATGTAATGAGTCTCGCGTTGGAGAGTAGGCTATGCCCCGATTTGACCGGGAGTGATTGATTCATTTTTCTACTGCCTGTGAATGGTGAACTGATGTGAACTGATGTGAACTGACGTGAACTGATGTGAACTGAGTAATACCCAAATTAATTGTGTATTCATCATTTAATGGCCATTGTAGTATTTCAATTATATAACAGCATATCTAAGAAAGACTACATTTAAGAAAGGAATAGGCAGGGCGCATACAAAATTACTAAAAAATTGGCTAAAATTACATTTTACTTTTAAAAGTACATCACGTGTGAATTTTAAAAGCTGTAGAATCCACATGTCACAACACAGCCCACAATTCTCCTTAACTCCTATTGTAGCTTTGTGTTCCATCAGACAGACTGTCTGCCTGCCTGGGTGTTTATCACAGGCTGACCCCAGCCCGCGGGAGTGTTTTGATCAGCGAGGAGGGCCAACTGGGCACTGGGTGTTGGCTGCGTACGCTCTGGCCTGTATATACCGAGGAACAAACCTCTGCTTTATTCCTCACATATGCCCCACTTCTTTGGAATAAACTGAACCGTCCAATCCAGTCAGATGGTGGCCCATGTCCACAAACCACACATGGCTTATGCCAGGACGGATTTTTTAAATAGAATTTCCTATCTTTATTTTTTATTTTTAAATATAGGTTAAAAATGAAGTCAGCATTTGTAAGCTAATAGGCCTATACTGTTTGTCAAATTCAGAGAACATCGTATGACGGTCTACTCTGTGTGCACGCTGAAAACATAATCTGGTGTTTCTACACATGAATGAGAACATAAACAAAGTGGTGCAGACCGTATCACACAACACTATCCCAGCCTTGGCAATGCGTGTCACACATGCAGGCTGGAGTTTCTGAGGAAGCACCCTATGGCATTGAAGGGTTGTTGTTGTTCCGATCGAGTTGGAATAGCAACGATCTTTCGGCAGCATCGCTGACTTCATTTCTGACATCTCACTGATGTGTTTTGCTTCGGTACATTGACAGTAAAGCAGCACCAGCCAGCTTACACCATAAACACTTTTATGGGAGAGAGGCGCCTATAGAACGTTGTGATCCAACTGGTGCAGACTCACCCCGGACAGACTGAGCAGAGGTCCTAGTGAGCGAATCACGTCCTCGGTGAGGTCCGACTGCTCCGAATCCCAGACAAAGCCGATGGTGACGATCTCCGGGGAGTTCATTAGGACCCGCCGGATCTTGATTCTCTGGCCACAGTTACTCTGGAGAGACGAGAGATACAGGGTGAAGTATTACAATCACACAACAGCTCATCACTTTCTAATACCTTAGAACCGTCTATCAACGCCAACACTGTCTAAGACACTGAACACGGCCGAACTTATTACAAGTGGCATTACAAATAACCAAATATGGCAAACTGTGCTTCTACCCGAGCATGTTTATTTACTGTTTATCTCTATTAAGTGTTCATCCCACTTTGTGAGAGAGTAATAGCCTTTATTAAAAATGCTGCACGTTTCCACCAGCACGCCCCTTACCGGACAGTTACGGAGGTCTCCAATGGTGCTGGCCGCTTGCAGCAGCTCCCCAAATGACTCATCCCTCCGCTGGAGCATCTGTTCACTGAGGGGGACAAGATTTAGAGGGACACACTGTCCAGCAGAACTCTAAGGTAATAAAAGGGCCAAAGAGATTGAGCAGGGCGAAACCAAAAGAACAAATGATGACAAATGTTCCATAGACAGGATGGGAACAGACCAGAAGAAGAAGATGAAGAAGAAAAGAAGTGGAGGGGTCTTGGGGGAGGGGGAGGGCTTACCAGAGGGCAGTGGTGGAGACGTAATGCACCAGCTCTGTAAAGGGCAGCGGGTCTGAGGACGCCCCACAGCTACGGCACACAGACTGCAGATGGGAGAGACATGAGCAAGACAAACTAACATCAAATAATCTACATTACTAAATCAGTATTCTCTTACATGCAGTGTGTGTGTGTATATGTGTGTGTGTGTGTATATGTGTGTGTGTGTATATATATATATATATACACACACACAGTATATATTCTATTATCCAGTATTTTCCTGGTTAAATAACAGTTGCAAATAAAAATATAAACAATCTCTTGAAGAGAGTCGCCACTTAGCCAGCAGCAAACTATAATTATCATGCTGGCATGTCAATTTGGAGAGGAAGGAATTGGAGATCATCTCTATAGCGGAGCCTCTCTGAGCTTGTTGTCTATATACTGTAAACAGCAGCCAAGTGACTTCCCCTGCCATGAGTCATTGCTCTGCTAATGGTACATTAACCCTCGTGATGTCCTTTAAAATATCGTATTTGGGCACACGGCGGCGCCATATGATTGTGTATGATTATGTGTGTTTTTTAATTGGCATTGCTGTGTTTATTTATTTATTTATTTATTTATTTATTTATGTATTTTTGTTGTTTTTTCGTGCCTTTTAACCCTCCTGTTGTCCTCGGGTTTTAAACACACACCTTGTTGTGCCAGCAGTGCACATCATATGTCTGTGTAAGATGTAGAATCAGTATGTCTAATGACTGCTGTATGAGCAGTCTATTACAGCATATTACAGTTAAAAGCACACTCAACAATTATGTTGCGCCACCAATGTGCATAATTTCTTCCCCGGTCGAGCTCTCCAATGTGCATGTGGCTACAGGGGGGAGATACAGTAGGTAGACAGAATACAGTAGATGCAAGCCTATAAACTCTAGGGGGAGTCAAGAGGATTGTAACCTACTCAGCACTGAGGTGCAGTAGGGGCATTCGCTCACTGGCATTAACAACTAACGTTTTAAATGACACTAGCTTCAATACTAGACGCAAACAGTGAAATGTCCCTTTAATGAGTAAGCCGTGAATTAGTTGCTGCAGCACTGAGAAGGATTCCAATGAGTACTCCCAATCAAAGTGTGTGCTAACTGTTTGTATACTGAGATTGAAGAATAGACCTGGTCCCTTTGGGACAGTGACCGCAATGGCCATTGTGCCTGCGGGGAAGGGTGGTGGTACGCATGTGTATATATATGAATCATAGATCGTATCATAGCGCACTGGTGCTGATGTGAAGAATCTGGCAAGAAACACCTACCCTATTCTTGTGGGGAAACCTGATCTGAAAACATGATGGATTATATCCCTGCCGTCTCAGACAATGATTCATGTGCCTGTTACGTGCGCGTGTGTGTGTGTGTGTGTGTGTGTGTGTGTGGCTGAATCTACACATTAACTCGGTTTGTTCTGGTTTCACTTGTGTGCACATTGTATAGGACGAACATTGTGTACAAAGCTACCGTAATATATTTTAATCAACAGCATTGCTGCAGTGGAACAACCATTCATCAAGCTGGGTTAATGTAACAATTAGGACTATGTACTGCATTGCTGGTTCCATATTCACCTGCTCATAAAGCGTCATAGCAAACTTCTGGTGCGTGATGCAGGACTTGGAAGTGCAGGAGTCCGTCGCTTCAGACACAATGTGCAAGTGTATCCGTTCCAGAATGTTCTCCTGTGGACGAGCACAGGGTCTGTCAGTGATAGTCGGACATTCCGCTTTGCTGTGTGGAGGTGGGCGGGATTCACCTGCCTGTTTACATCTACAATAACACTGACATTCACAACTCCAAATGCTTGCAGAAGTTCACTTAAAGCACACGCACGCACATGTGCACACACATACACACTCTTGCGTAACCTTTTAGACACATACAGTTTCAGGAGAATTTTATAAAAGTGACAAAAATAGAATTACACTTAATTAACTGATGCAGTGCTATAACCTAACAGGTGTGTATTTATTCCTGTTGCTATGGTTCTCTTGGAAATTTAATGCTACTACACATGCAAAATCTTAAGCCAATTTCTTGTCTCACAAATGGCCAACTCTTCATAAATTATCTTCAATAATTATTTGGGTTTAATCATAAAAGACCCATAATACCCACATGCTAAAGTTGGAAGTTTAAAACACAGTTGACAAAACACTACAAAGTAGTACTTTGTGTAAAAATTAACACTAAAGTTGCTTGACTAGCACTTGACGTCAAAAGACAACATATACCCTTATTGTGTCCGAGTATGTATTATTTTGTGTGACTGGGTGTTGTGTGTAAACCAAAACATTTGTTTTCATAACCCGATTACAACTGTTAGCTTAGAATGCTTACTGTGTTACTGGGTGGGCCTGGTTTCGTCAACAACTCTAATTTCAGAGACTTCATTATCCTTACCGTTTATCCACTGCTCTGTAATCAGGCATCCTTAGTGTTTTAAAGCTTCTTTACAAAGCCTACACTCACTTGCCAATTACATTAAGCAACCTCAATATCCAAGTAGGCTGTAAACAAAAACCAAGGACAGCAAGGAAACCTAAATAACAAAATGCAGTAATATGTGTTACAACGACAGTCATTGGATTGGAGCCGAGCAGAGCCAGAAGAGACCCTTATAATAACCATGACTGAGGCTTCTTCAAGTCTGCTTCCACTGACAGTAAAGCAGAGCTGTATCACACAGCGGTACAAAGCAGCAGGGTTCAGACTCTTACGTAACCTGCCACAACAATATTTTGTGGCAGCATGGCAGCAGGGGCTGATGGGAGGGGAAGGGAGGAACAGGGGTCTTGGTGACCTCGCCAAACAGTTTGTTACAGTGAATTACCCTGACTGTGTGGCAGGCTAACAAACAAACACAACGCATTCGTTCCAATCCACTTCACCGCACCCACCCCCCGGTTACCGCGGGAACCTACAAAGCACTCCGCGGCATCGTCCATGAAGCCCAGCTGGAAGCGCTGCTCATCCTTAAAGGTCTCTGCCAAGGCGTGACGCAGGTTATCTGAGGGCAGCGCGCGCTCCCGACTGTGCTGAAACTGGGTGAAAATGCCCTAGAACACACAAGAGTTTGGCATTTAGTATCTGCCGTTCTGTTTGTGAAGGATCCACATAGCGTCTTATATGATTATGACACAAGCAGAAGTCGCGACCCTTACCTTCAAAGCGCAGAAGATGCAGGAGTCTCCGAGACAGAAGTGTCCAGGAAGCTGTCTGAGGCTGCGTCGGAAGATGTCCAGATGCCACAGCACCTGGACAAGGCATTAGAAGACAGACAGGTGTCAGCTACTTTCACAGCAAGCCTTAAAAGGCATACCAGTCATTCGCAAGAACGCTTGCTAAATTCAAACTCAAAACAAAACCACCTCTCCCTTCAGTGCCATCGGGCGCGTCCTTCTTCAGAAGGTCCGCCCCACACATTTGAAATGCATTGAGAAGGCTAGGATATTGTTGTTGTGTGCGGCCTGCATCATTTTGTTAGTGTTCCTATTTACGAAGCCAGGGATGGGAAGACTTTAGAATACTTTAATGGGAGATGATAAATCAGAATGAAATGTGTATGATATACTATATGATATACTATAATGGATATACTGTATGTTATGTGGTATACTATAATGTATGATAAACTAACAAACCAGATTCCTAAATGTTTATAATACTCCCATAGCCTTCAATATGATTTTGTTGGCATTATGCCAAATGACAGGGCAACATGGGATAGAGTTTGCAAGGTCACATGGAGGAGACAGACAAAAGGCTTGTATCCCACAGAAACAAAGCCCAAGGTAATGATAATCTTCAACCAGCTTGACGGCTGGTTACATCTGAGTCACAGTCCCTGAAACAGGCCTTACTGCAGGCTGACTGCATTAGCAAGCCAGTTCCAACACCCCAAATTCTGGACAATCATGGACATGTCAGAGGATGACAAATGAATAATCACATTCTTATCCATATAGCAATAGTGTTCACCCACTACTTAAAAGGCAGAGTCAGCGATAATAAGTGAATACACTATTTGTCAAATTCAGCAAACATCTCCTCACTATCCATCTATTCTGTGTGAGTGGAAACACAAACAAAGTGGTGCAGACCGCACCAAACAACACTATCCCAGCCTTGGAAATGCATGTTCAATTTGTGGGTCAGAACTTCTGAGGAAGAACCCTATGTCACTGAAGGGTAATTGTTGTTTTGATCGTGTTCAAATATCAACAATCTTTCTCCAGAATGGTCAACTCCACCTTGATGGAAGCAAGCATGAATGACAAAATGCTAGAGACATCACTCCAATAATTCATCTTAGTAGGCCACATAGTAGGCCTACTATATATATATATATATATAATATATATATACATACTATATAATATATAATATATACATACTATATACGTATACTTATACTGTACAAAAACTAGTTTCCATTTAAATAAATGAATATGCCTTAACGTCCAGTTTAGTGAATTAAAATATGTTCCTTCTGTCACAGACTCCAAAAGCTGATGGGAAATTCAAAACAGCACAGTGCAGAAGCAAAAGCTTCTTAAATTCCAATTAGGGTGTGTGCACGAGTACATGCTTGACACTGCACAATGTTCCATAAATAAAACAGATTTTCATCTACAGTACAGGTCCACAAAGAAATTTGAATTTTTCGATTATTATCAGCTGTAATGTGGGAGATCTACAGAGAGTTGAACAAAAGTGCGATAATAGTTTAGGGTGTGTGTGAGTTCGACATCTCATGGCACCACAAATGACTCTGCGCATGATTCATTATTATCCTGGACTACCCATGGTGTTTTATCACCCACTGACACAACATGATGAACCCACCTGCACTGCACTGTTGAGGAAGCAGCTGTTTTGGCCTGGCTCGTTCAGCAGGCCTTTGGTGGGGGCTAGAGACATCATGCTCCCCGGCTGGTAGGATTTGGCAAGATTGCCCCCCGGCTTCCTGAAAAACTTGACCCATGCCATTGGATTTAGAGCTACTCTTTCCCACTGGTAAAAGAGTCCCGACTGTGTGGGGGATGTAGGAGTTGGGGATGGGGGGAGGGGGAAGGGATCTGTGGGGCGTTGGCAGTGGGATCCCTTCGGCCTCCGCAACAGTCCGAGGCTAGGTTATTCCGCTAACCGCCCTGCTACACATGAGCCTCTACGCCCCCATCGCTGCAGCCTGAGCAGGAGTTGCTTCTGCCCGGGCTATTACATGGAAGAATCTCAAAAGATAAAAAGTGAATGCAAAGAGAAGGGTGAACTATGTCTGGTTTAGGGAGCAGGTGTTGGTCTGCTGCTGTGATGCTACTTAAGGGTTGGCCATGGCCTTAACAGTGCTGTGGCTTCACAACAGGTGTGGCAAGGGGGAGAGTCTAGACCTGAGGCATCCCCAGGGCTCCGCTGCATGACCCTGATGTTACCGAGGAGGTCTGTTGGATTGTCCTCCGAACTCCCATCGATTAGCTTTATCCAAGCTTTATCCAGGCAGCGTTCGGCATTCCATTTCCCATGCAGCCAGACTGTACAAGACATAAAAAACAATTACATTTTTAACTTTAAAATATTATATTTAGTATCAACCTCAGCAACAGCCCACCAAAACAGAAAAATGGCCATTAACTCATTTCAGGTGAATTAGACATAGAATCTTTCATTTGCAATTAAAATCATATATATATTTACATTTTTAGAGAAAGAGAGATAGAGAGAGAGAGAGAGAGAGAGAAGTACTTTTTTTCCTACACTTCAAATGTGTTATAGTAGTCAGTTAAAAGAATAGTGTTGTGTATTTTCTGGGAAAACCTAAGGAGGCTTATAAACGTTTCTATGGACAAGTGTCGCATAATTTTCCAATTTCATCAATCTTGTTCTTGAAGTATATAACCACAATTCTCACATGCATATACAGTAGTTCCAAATCATTTAAAATAATCTTTAAAATCTTTAAAATAAAAGTTCCAAGTTTTTTCAGGTGTGTCACAAGGTGACAACCTCTGTCAGACACCTAACGAATAGCACCTGGGAGACAACCAATGTATGGAACTGGGCATGAAGCATTGCCCTAGTTTTCACAAACAATGAAATGTCCCTCATAAGAACTTACTTGCCCTAAATGTTCACACTGAACACCATTACCGTCCCACTTTTAATTACAGCAAGCTAGTGAAGTATTTCGTTAAATTAACTAAACTTAAAGGGTCCGTCCTCTCTACACTTGACGCCATAGCAACGGCATGCCAAGGCCATCGCTTTACACCAATGTTGCTAAATCGCTGCAGTCTATCAGATCAACTTCTAGACGGTAAGAGGAAAACAGTAAACTCCTTTCCCACCCACATGTAGAAATTCGTCACATCTGTTACAGTCATCCATACAGGCCAAATAAAAAAGCAATGTGCATTACAGTTTATATGATTTATTGCTGCAAATAAAAAAGCATATGGAATTTCAAGGTTGCACCAACCTTTAATGTAACCAATCTTTTGAGACCATGTTGTACCACCTGTATCTCTGTCAACAATGACAGACCTTCAATTTAATAGCAGAGAGAATTTAGCTCTGTTTTGCAGACATCACTGACAACATAATATTGTCTCTGACTTTCTAAATATAACTTTATATTTCATTACAGTCCTCAGCGGGAAGCAATGACAACCTCACTTACCTTAAATTATCTCTTAGTAGGAGATAAATACATATGTGCTGACTGGCAGACAAAATTTAAATAGATAATATGCTCCATTGTCGAAAGATAGAGGTCATTTAACCCAACAAAACAACAGACACATTCAACAATTTTTAACTTGGAATTAATTTCCATTACTTCCTGATAAGCCCCACAACTTTTTTTCATCCTTTCAAATTTAAAAAAATAAATAAACTGACCTTTCTACACTAGGTGCAACACAGCATATTTTGTTCAGCAACAAGGAAAAGGGATGAGATATTCATCATGGTCTGGCTAAAAGTCACACCAGGTTTAAACCTAAGATGAATAGCTAAACAGGTATAGATGGAGTTTCGATAAGGAAAGAATGATCGCTGTCTAAAGAATGAGGCTAGAGTTTCTGTGTATTTTGAAATAGAACTGCGGTTATAACATCTATTCTAACAGTCTTTCTACCCATGCTTTCTACGTGTAATGAGACTGGTCATGGGGGAATATAACCGTTGTGGTCAGTTCTAGGTGGAGAATGATGGTCATCAGCTACAATATTGTCAACAAGTTATGACACAGTAGTACTGTGTCAGTAAGTCATGTTACTTGTCCCCACCCTTGTTCTTCACATGCTGGAAACAACCCTTCTCTTAAAGTCACATTGTTCATTGAACTCATTTGTTTCTTTTGACTATAAGCAACCACAAATATAATCTTTTTAAAGGGTTGTCAAGGCCTTTTTTAAAGGTTTTACTCAATGCCTTATGAAATAAATAAATGTTTGTTTTCTGTGTTTATACAAGCACTGCGTCATAAACACCAATATTTTTGACCTCCATGAAATCACTTCCAACTATTTCGAACCTCTCAATAATTGTATGTGCCTATACAATCAAATGAGGCTGTGGAACACATACACATGTTAAAATATTAACAGGAACCAAACAAAAGAATAACACTACTCGCACTACTTGGAAGGCTGCCAAAGATGGTCCAATGATCTGAATGCAGGACAACAAGCACCACAAAGCAGTCAGTTCAGTTTTCAGAAACTGCAATGTTATCCTCACGTACTCTTTGTAAACAGAGACATTACTCTGAAAGCAGTCCCGGATGGACTGGATCCTCTCTTGGCACAGGCTAAATGCTAAGGTTAGCACCTCAGTCCTAGCTGTGCATCAGCTGCTTTGACAGGCCAGCGCACTAGAGTAGATCTGCTGCTGTAATGTATCCATTAGTGATCCGTTGATGGATAGCCTCATTAACAATGATTTCATTCTCTCTTATATGGTCATGCCAACGGTGGTCAATGGATCGACCTGCGGAGAACTGAACTACGTTTACGCACATCTGTATTAACACACTGTATAGCATGAACGGAATGGACACAATATTGTACAAAATAGTATTTCAGTGTTGTGTTGGAAATGCTTGTAAATCTGTCATTAGACTAAGATGGTTACATTTAGGTGCTTGTCTCTAAATTGGTATAACATGGCTCTGGGGACCTTTAAATAATGTCAGATTAAAAATGTCAGATTAAAACTTTCCTGACAAACTGCAAAACCAGCCCAACTTTCCACCTTCCATTCCAGGAATTTCTAAGAGATTCCAAGAGCTGTATGGTGGTGCAGTGTGACTTTTCTTAATGCAGATCAATACATCATCCCATCTAGCTGGCACATTACACACCTGCATGACAGCTGTGAGTGTCCCTTCCTGCTATTCGCAACACTGCCTCCATGCTGATGGATGACTTTTCCTTACAGCGGACAACATTCAACGGCAAACTCTCCATCCCACGGGTGGCAAAAAACACTACTATTTTTTTCTGCTTTCTTAAAAGGGCAAAGCACAACTCAACTTCCTCGTTATAGATCAAATTGTGTCAAACCTGCTTTACGTTTGTCTAATATTTTTAATTCAAACTACAACAGTACATAGACAAGTAAAGAAGCATATGTTTGATGCTATATGAAATCAAATATATCCATTACAGATGTTTGGTGGTCTATTAAGATCAGTCAGTTATTAACAGGATTGCTAATATACCAATTTCAGCCATGTTGGACAAGGTTCCCCGCAGAATTAACTGTTAACAAAAAAGGGTAATAGGTTATAGCGCGTCTTATAACAAGAGGTTGTACATTTTCATGCCATGCATTAAGGTCAATTTGTTTGTCCAAGGTAATTTGTAAAGTTAGTGCTATAGCCACATGTCAGAAACACCACTATTAAACATTAGAGCTGACAAGAGAATAGGGTTTGGCATTGCGCCTATGCAAGACGTGTCACAATATCCGCAAGCTCCCTCTAATCACCCAGGCAGCAATGAAACTGGACCTCGGCGTTACGGCCCTGAAAGAACAGGGAAACATGGAATATTCCCTACAGGCGTCGCTCAGGACCTCTGGGCAAACATGCTGTTGTTGCTTCCTGTGTGGACTTCCTGCTAAAGACTTGCCACTCCGCAGCGCACGGTCACCGCTTCTAAGCCCCGTGAAACTTTCCAGGTCACCCGTGCTGAGTCACCCAAACGTTCCCGGCTCTGTCCATGACAGGAAAATGAAGAACAAAAGCACATGTTCCTGGACCAACACACTGAGGAGAGTTTGAGTGAAATATAACATCCACTCTTCCATTCTCCCCCACCACCACCAAAGTACTTCCTAAATGTCTAAGCAGCTTGCAGCTTGCCAATAAATCTCAGCAGGATGAACTTAGGGCTTTCTAGTCTCTATAAAATATAAAAATGTGTTTATTTCACTTGAAATTATAAATTAAAATAACACCAACAGTCTGTGCTAATTTATTAATAACCAAGTAGACACTAATTCAGAATTATAACCCTGTTAGACTGTCTGCTAGAAGAGGTGACGAAACTACGGCTCTCAAAACTGGTTCCTCAGCTGACAGAAACAGAATTCTTTCCACAAAAGTAAATTCTCAATTAACAAAAGGCAGTTGAGTCATTCAGAAGGACGTGCACACATCGTGTATTAACCCTTGTAATGTACTCCGGGTCAGAATGACCCAAATCACTAACTTTTGTGGCAGATAGAAGGCGCTAAACCTAATTTTACAGCTTACACACACATATTATGTGCACTGCTGGCATAACATGGTGTGTGTTTGAAACCCGAGGACAACAGGAGGGTTAAAAGGCACAAAAATCAAC
>JAODUG010000010.1:686973-712646 GCA_027564795.1 Aphredoderus sayanus
CCCCCCCCCCCCCCCCCCCCCCCCCCCCCCCCCCCCCCCCCCCCCCCCCCCCCCCCCCCCCCCCCCCCCCCCACAGGAAATAAATGTCTCTTTGGAGAAACAACTAACTTCAAGGACTTTAACAACTAGATCAAACTTTCTTATTGGGTCAGTGCAACATTAAGGAAAAAGAATGGTGCCTCAAATGCACTGTCTTTTTCAACATTCCTGATGAAACAGGGATGGGTGCTTTACATTAAAAGAAAATACCATAAACCTAAGCACATATGCACCTGTACTGACTCAATGTTCTACTAAATGCTTTTGTGAGGTACTGTTTGGGGTTTTTATACCAGAACATAAGTAAAACATGATTACATTATGGGAGTATATTTGTCTAAGGGGGTGAGGGGGGATGGACAAATACAGTATACTGGGGCTAGAACTACAGTTGTGTGAACCTGGACATCTCTGCAGCCCCCACCACTTCTCACCTAGCAAGCTTCCGATAAACAAAAGAAGCCCGTGAAAAGACCCATCATGGCAGTGGGGGTGCATTAATGGTCACAACACCCGCCAGGCCATGAGGGGAGGTTGGTCACCTTGATGGCTCCTGAGGTGAACAGATGGCACGATGCACACATACTGTAAGCCAAGGCAAAGGAACACTGACCGCAGCATTGACTGCATTGCGCTGCTGGCACATGTTGTAGTCACATTCTGATAGCTTATGTGAGTGACCCAGTCCACCAAGACACCAAATACACAGATGGCTATGTATCTTCTGACCTCACCTCACAGTGCATATCAATACAGTCCAGGTCAGCGAAGTGTTACTGGCATGGCAAAAAAAAAGAAAACGGTAGCAGGGATCATTAAAAGCACAAATGAGGTGCAAACAATTGGCATGTCCCTAAACAAATATCCCATGGAATATTGATTTTGTCAAATATCACCGACATGCTTTCTAGGTTACTGCAGTAGTGGTTAAAACAATAATTATGAAAATTCCTGAAAACCTGAACTTGCAGAATAATAATACCAGTATTTGACTTGAATACTACATGAAAATTCAATTTTGTGAAACCATCAAATTCATTCCTACTGGGCACAAGTGTGAAGAACCACAGATCTAGATCAAAGCCATGGAATTTGTTGAAACCTAGGCCAGAATGATTTCACTCCATTATCCAGTCCAAAACACCCCCGAGCTTATAACAGGTGTTTGCTTGATAAAGTGCGTCCTGATTTCCACCCTGTTGCTGTACAGGGAGAGCCAGAATCTATTCAGTCGCAGAAGCTGTGCTTCTACTGAAATATTAATGAGTTGACCCTATAACCTCTGTGACCCCAAAAGAGATGTGTCAAGGAAGGACGGATACATACACACGTGAGGTGGGACTCAACAACTTCTGGGCCAGATTCAGGGATTATATTTGAAATCCAAAGAAAGAAAACACACCAGTTCTCCATTTGTATGGGCACCAACTTTGTTCTGCATGCCAAATTGGGGTACTGGAGGTAGAATGGAAGTAACTATAAGGAGAGAGGTAATTCACATTACAAATGCAGTGGCAGTAATTATATTAAAGATAGTAAAAAGGCAGCAAATGTAACATGGTCTCCAGAATTAAATAAGTTCTCCAGTACATGATTCATTCATTTGAGAAGATTATGAAGGTCAGAGCAGACGAGCGTGTCATAAACACTGATTGGTCAGCCTGCAGAAAGTGCACACTGTGCCTTTTAAGTTTACATTGGATATGCCAAATCTGCGCATGTCACCACCTTCTAACTGTAATTTGCAGAGCCTTGTTTAATCCCTCCTGCTGTCCTCCGGGTCAAACTGACCCAAAACACAACGTTGTTGGGCCAGATAGAAGGCGCCAATTATAATTCTATAGCTTACATAGACATATGATGTGCACTGCTGGCACAACAAGGTAGTGTGTTTGAAACCCAGGGACAACAGGAGGGTTAAATAAGTATTTGGAATTTATAAATCAAACCGTCAAATCTAAAACAAAAGTTCAGCGACCATGAAATAGATAAACTTGTCTATTAGTTTTCATAAAACCAAGAGGTACATTGGTGTACAGTAGGCCGAATTCTAACCCACACAAAAGTAATTCTGTTTTAGTGACTAAAACAACAACTATGCTGTAGCCTCTACTAGTAAGACAATGTATGAAATCAAAGATGGTATGTCATTAAAACATGAACCAAGGAAAGAATTGCTTTTAACAGGGCACAAGAGAGAAAATTCTCGAAGCACGTCTCCTTGGCTTGTGTCTTCATCTTGCTCAGATGCTTCTGTCATTGTTTCCCCCACGCAAGCAAATTCTCTAACTGATTTACACCTGCTTTAAAGTTTTTCCACTTAAAAACATGTCTGCTTTCCCCAAAAGTTTTCATACATACAATGGAATAGGCAAACAGTTGCTCATTACGTATCTCCTCCGATGTTTTGACCCACCATGAATATATGCATGAGTAGGAAAAGCTCAACTTGCCATTCTCCGCTCCTGTGGCAGGCAGAATGCAGCTTTTAGCCATGTGTGGTCAGTTCGTACATGCCACGTTTTTAGGCTCATGTTGCGTCAAAAGTACAGTATGCCTAAAACGGGCGCTAGCATGTTAGAACATATGTACCAGAGTGCCGGTGCCAGAGGGTGACACGGCCACCATTACACCCAACCTTTGCCATGGTCTGGACAAACAGGAAGCAACAGAAGCCAAGCATTTGTATACATTACATGGATGTACCTGCCACAAAACAAAGAGATGAACTAATAATCCAGTTAGCAACCTGAAACATCTGAAACAAGTAAACATACTGTATATTCCATTTGTAGCCTACACTATCAAATTCTGACATAAACTACATTTTATGTGTAATGGACAGAACTGGGCAGTACACCAAGTACAGGAAATCTAAACAGGATTTAACCTAAACATGGTGCATTGCACCCTACACTCCTTTCAACGGTGTTTACACTACAACGTCATACAAAAGAATGAGGAACTTTCCATTTGCAGTTTCATTACATTTCCTGCAGCAAGCGGAATAATTTCACCTGCACCACACAGTCTTAATGTATCCCACTAGAACAAAAAGCAGTATGATATTATTCATGCATATATAGCTCAGGTTATTTTTCATTTTGTGGCCACGTTATTTGTTATCTGTAAAGGATGTCATAACTTTGGCGCCCAGTGTTTCATTAGTTACAAAGAAACCATTTTTAATTAAAACATAAAACGTTCAAGAATGTAAAAATGTAAAAACCATGCAGTACATGCCACCATGAAAGAGGGCGGTTTAATTGAGGACAGCGAGAGCTAACAGACCTGCCTGAGCAAACATTACCACACAACCAGTTGTCAAACGTAAAGAGAAATGACTGGAAACTGGTAACTATGGATTAGAGTAGATGCATTCAATTTTGAAACAGTAGAGCCAAAGGCTGGGCTTTCCGCCCAGAATCGCTTTCCAAGTACACAGTTTCATCATCCTCAAAAATAGGGTAGTGATATGATGCATGGTTGCCAGACATGCACAATAACAGTAAAATGGGACATCCTCACAGCAAAGGAGAAGCCAGTGATACATACTGTATACTGCACAGTGAAAGCACTTTCTAATAAATTAAAGTAAAACTAGCTCATATGCTAATGATGTTGGTTACAGGTCAATTGGTTATAGGAATGATAGGGGTCTCTATTAAGAACATATCCTAAAAGGTCTTATTGATGCTTAACAGACTCCTGGGTAAAGCATTATTTGCATTTAACCCTCATGATGACCTTAAAAATATCTGATTGTGTATGATTTTGTGTGTTTTTTAATTGGCATTGCTGTGTGTATTTATTTATTTATTTATTTATTAATTATGTATTTGTGTTGTTTTTTCGTGCCTTTTAACCCTCCTGTTGTCCTCGGGTTTCAAACACGCATCTTGTTGTGCCAGCAGTGCACATCATATGTCAGTGTAAGCTGTAGAATTACATTTAGCGCCTTCTATCTGCCACAAAGAGCTAGTGATTTGCGTAATTTTGACCTGGAGGACATCGTGAGGGTTAAGCAGATTGTGTTACTGTCTGGAAATTAGACGTGTGATGCAGCTCAGTTCAGTAGCCATCAATATACTGTACCCAATAACAACATACAGCCAATCAATGTATTGTGACAGCTCATTCCTCCTCCATGTTAACCAAGACTAACCAAGCTGACAGACAGTTTGCCCTCTGCCTGGTGCACATACACAGAACCATACTAACATAACTACTAGGATTCCCTGACAAAAATGTCGGACTAAACTGTTCTGTTTGGAATATTTCATACTTGATTCCAACATTAAATAAAGACTATTAAAAAGGGCAAAAGGTCTTTGTTTAGGCATGTTTAGGCAAATGTGACAGCATATTTAACAATAGGCTACCTATTCATTAACTCATAAACAGACGCCTTAATAACAGGCTTAAAGCGAGTGTTATATAATATGCGTTTTGTCAAATTCAGATAATTTCTCCTCATGGTCCACTAGCTGCCTCTTGTGTGTGAACTTAAAAATAATTGGGTGTTTCTACACAGTTTTTAATCTGCAAATATGAAAATAAACTGCTGACTGCACCACACAAGACTTTCCCAGCATTGGCATTGCATTGGTGTCCAATTTGGAGGGCAGAGCTTCTGAGACATATGGCATTGAATAGAGAGGTGTTTATGCTCCAAAGAGAAAAAATGAACATCCTTTAAAAAAAAGTCAGTGTAGGAATACACAAGTTGATTATTGTGGCTTTCTGTAACTTTAGCGAGTAGAGGGAAGATTAAAATAAATGATAATGTAAGATAAACAGAGGCTATTACCTAGCCTTATGGGGAAAACATTTTCAAGCTATCAAAGCTGTTTAGATTCACTGTTACAGAGTTAATAGTGGTTGTTAATCCAGGGTCGTTCACAGTCTGTTCACTGCTCAGCATATAAGCATGCTAATGTTAGCGTAACTGTTAGGGCTATAATATAATTGCATATGAGATGCAAATGGTTTTCTGTTTAGTGTTGACTCAGGACTTTACAGGTGATTTAAATACAATGTATCTTATTGGCAGCTGCCATGGTAATGTTATAGCACACCTCTTGTTTCTTGAAGTCAGCTGTAGCCCTGGCATAATTTGCATTCATTCCCATGTCTCAGAATTAGCTGGAGCTTGATTTGAAAAGGTCATTCGAAAAAATAACCAAAAATCTGTCATTATAAACTTGCTGATAAGGCTCATTAAAGAAGCCATGATAAAACCTGAAATATCATCCCACTGTCCATGTGGTGAATAAAATGTACATTATATCTGTCCCTCCCTGTCACTGCATTATCTGTGCACCGTTGCCTGCAGTTTCCAAACGAGACACCGATAAGCCTTTTGTGTGTCCATTCAAATACGCCTGAAAGGTCTGTAATGGACAGCTTATCATAAGAGAAACCTTTACTGAAAAATATATATTGTCCTCAGGGCAAAAGCTAAGAGGATGAAGTGATCTTCTTGGCTTTACTGTAAAAATGCCCCATTCTTATGAGCTAGCAAAAACATTGATTCAGCATTTTCCCCCCAAGGAGAACATAGGTCTTCTAATGTCTTGCTATAAACCTTCTCCTAGCGAATGATCAGCACCTCTATTGGCATTACAAGAACAAGGGCGTCACCTCTGCAGCTTGGATCACATACACAGCTCTATGTACATCTATTTAGCCTGCCAATTACGCAGAAGGTCACCTGCTCTGGCGAATCAAACAGCACAGCATGAAAGGATATTTTATAATCTAAAAAGGCAAGGGGGCGGAGAAAGGTTAATGCATGTGACCCGCACAAGATAGCAACACACGGTGAAGGACAGGATTTATGCAAGATTCTTTGAAAGACAAGGTGATTCACAATGTAGATGAGATGTATGCCCTTCATTAAAGCTTAGGGAAAAATACAATTTGTGGGAATGTAGGCTAAAGTACAAATAATACAAATAAATAATATAATATACACAGTAAATTATTCCTGAAATAGAAATGCAAATGAATTCCAGAGAAAGTTATGCATACAGGATAGTGGGGGGAAACATTAAATTAAGAGTGAAAATGTTTATATACTGGTCAACAGACCATGATGAACCTGAATTTGGTCAAATGTAGTGACAAAGGAAATTAAGTACCCCAGTCACCACTAGTGCAGGCTCCCATCGATTTTCTGGTGATTCAAATAGCAAAAAATGATATCACCCTTCAAATGGATTTCATGTAAATCATTGATTTCATCACGGGAATCTAATAAAAGCAAAGATATATTGGACAAATGCGAATGAGGCCGAAGGAAATGAGGAGACAGGGAGAGACTCCGGCACAGAGGGAGCAAGGGCTAGGAACAAAATAAAAAGACGGCGAGGTGGAACGATATGTCAGGGTAATGAAGACCTCTGGGCGGCTGACAGTAATGGCGCTCATCCCATCCTCCCCAGCCAAGGCCGGGGTCAACATTCATTTTCATTTCCTTTTCCCGCCGGTGGTTGTTGGGAAAGGTGGAAAACGCGCAGTAGGTTCCCAGAGGAAGCAGATCTTAAAACGATAAGTGGATGGTGCTGCATCTATCTTCAGAGGGCAAAACCTAAACTATGTTATTCTTAGCAGAAGCCATTTTAGTACTTTATTAGTTTGGTGAATCGGTTAGTTTGGTTTGCAACTACTATTCCCTTCAAGGTACACTGCTGTGTTATGTTACAGAGGCACAGAACCCCACAGTACCTGCCTAATACAGCTCACGGTCTGTTTCAAACGCTTGCATTAAAGTGGGTGTGAACTGCATGGCTGATAGGTAGAGAACAGTGTGAGCCACTCTGAGGGAGGGCCATGCACTATCAGTGTTTGAAGTGCTACTTTCAACCACAAAGGCAATTACAGATGAAGTAGAATATCTTTATGATTTCTCAATGGATGTTCTTTTAGTAAAGCAGGGATACTGGACATATAAGGGACTGATTTAGTTGCCTACATTTTTGTTTGTAACTTTAATAATGAATTTAAAAGTAGTGATTTAAGCAGCTTTATTACATACATAACGTACCTTATGTAAATGAATCAAGAGTAAGTAGGAGCCCATCAAGTCTTACTCAGACCTAATGATGATGCCTCATGATTCAGGAGACAAATGCAAATATCTGTATACACAATGATTCTTAACCTGGAGATTAGCATGGCTGTCAACACCAGAGCTAGGAGAGTTACAGCGAATGTTTTTCTCAATACAGCACTTTCACATGCTGAGCACATATGGGAACTTGATGTGTATTGGTTAATAAAAAAATTAAAAAAAGATGCTTAAAAAAACATAGGGATGGTGTAAAAACAATCATGCAGGAACAATCATGTCAGACAAAACTATTTGTTTTGTTGTCTGAGTTGTCAATAGCATCTGTACGCGCAATCATCTAATTGAACAAATTAACTCAAAACATGTGTGTCTCATTGAGTTTTATGCGGTGTAATAAGCCATTGCTAATGGTGCTAATAAAAATGACTTTACCTTTTAACATTCAACAATTATCTTAATATAGATTCATTATTCAATGAAGCTTAGGAACATTAAAAAACAAGTAAGTGTTGTTACTTGAAAATTAAACAAAGCAGAAGTGAGTTTATCATAATGGAATATTCTGGGCAATACTATTGGACATTATTGTAGTGCAGCATGTGCATATTTTATATAGTGAAAATATAAAATACTTTTTTTTAATTAGCATTATACTTTTGAGTTTTCCCTCATAGCTGAATTTGTTTTAACTGTTTGTGCAATTAATATTTCAAATGGTAAAGTGAATGTATATTTGTATATGGACTAAATGTTCAAAAGACTTTAATAGTTTCTCTATCCCACACAGTGTCATTTCAGGACACATTTAATTGAAGGTCCTCTTCAAGTGGAAGAAATGTACGCTGAAGCGCTCATTAAAATAATTTAGATCCAGAATGAGAAATGGTAATATCAAGATGTCTGCTTGACAGTAAAATATTATATATTCAGATGATAATGATGAAGCCTAATGTCTTAATTTATTCAGAACTAGTTCTGGCGCTTGTTTGTTTTGAAACTATTCAGGAGTCTCATGTTTGAAACAGGATAAAGAAGGCAGAATCTATGAAAATTCTATCTATGAGAACAATTCTGAGCCATTTCTTTCATTATTTCTCTCATTTTTCTAGTGTCTTTGAAATGATAGGATCAATTTGTTTACAGACTTTCAATCCAGATGGAACTAGTAGAACAACCACCAGTTGAAAATATATTATTTAAAAGATTTTCTTCTGGAAATCCCCACTATGGTGGATATTAAATCACCATTAAATCAATGATGCAGTCAATTCAGCAGTTAGAGGATGCAATCAGGCTTCAGCATTGGGCAGCTATAACTATTAACCTTCCCAGAGCAAATTAACCTGTCATGTCATTAACTGCTAGCTAATGTAAACGGTTGTAGAATTACATTGGTCCACTGAGTCAAACCTACTGTTCTCCTACTGTATAAGTTTCAACATATAGCAGCAATTCTATTGCTTATTTTATTCCAAGACCTTGTTTATGGCATGCCAACACACAAATACAATAGAGCATGCCATCAATAGCAAGTTGAAAATGAAAAGTGAGCATGTGACATGACACCCAGATCCCGGGCTCATTTTAAATAGCAGATAATCTCATCATTTCTCACACAAGAATGAAAAGTGACTGTGTTACCTCACACCATGAATTAATGATGATTAATGGCACACTGCAGTAAAATGATTCAAAATTATATATGATATATATGATATAAAATTGTAGTGTAGTGAAGAAATAAATAATTTGCAATTCTTTCACACAATTGCATCAACCATCAGAGCTTTGAACTAGAATTTTGATGAAACTACAAAGAATAAAGTTTGCCTGTCATGCAACACAGGGAGACAAATAGTTTTTTGATGTCGGAGAAAACTAAAACAAATTTGCTGTCACACTGGGAATGGGTAAATTACATCCACCACCACACAGCACAAATGATCATTAGTGCTGTAATTACTCAGAGTCCATCACAGTCCAAGTCAGCATTGGGATTGCCAGTACGTTTTTAAACACAATCATAAATATATGGCTAGGGGATTGTGTGTTGCTAATGTCTTCCAAACCACAAAGAATTTTGATTTCCTTTGACTAACCGGTTTCCTGCTAAATAATCCATGCTTCCATATGCATAACAACTTGGATAACAAAACTTGCTTCTGTCAATCAGTAAAAGTATACACTTCTGTGTTTGGTTGTAATAACGGATTTAATATTAAACTAATTCAACGTTAGCCTGATTCCGAGCATTGTGGTCAGAGCGGGCCCTAAAATAGGACAATGTGCTCTGGATGGGGGACGCTGTTAGCTTTAGGATGGAGTTACCTGTCATAACAAAGCGTATATTGTGCCATGTTAAAAAGCTCTGCAGGCCAACAGAGAGGGTTTTATTTTCCATGACCTCATTTTGTTTGGTTTAACTCTTCGAGGAGGCCTGGTCTGGTTTGTTGACCTACATTCTGTTGGAAGTAACAGGATGGGGCTGACACACACACACACACACACAGCCTTCCCTCAGGGAAGACAGAGCTGGTCCCTAGAGAGCACTGATAGCACAGCGTTTCCTCTCAAGTGGTATTGGTTACATTAGCAGAAAAGCAGACAGAGGCTGACCTTAATGTGCAGTGGCTTGGGTGAGAAATACCCAGTCTCGTTTGCTATGAAGGTGTGAACTAGGTGTACCTACAAGAAGCACCAATTAAAAGAATGTTCCGGACAGGGTCGGTACTCCCTGAACATTAATCAAGACTCTTGCTTTCTGAAACACATCAAAAGTGTATCCACACTCCAACACCAATATAGCAAGGTGTAGTAGTAGTATCAAAATTAACAAGAAATGCAACAGGTCTATCCGTCCATAAATGCAAGGCTACTATTTCATATTTCAAGATAAGCTCAATAATCCTAAACTAAGCTTCTATTCAGGATACTACGGACGCTCTTCCGCCTCATGGTACTGACTAGACTACTCACTTTTGATACCAAATACATACAGTAGTTTTACAGCGCTGATAAAACCCCCATTGCCGTGTGCGGTCAACAGTTCAGATACGTCTGGCTAGACCTTCTAGTTCCGCAATTTGCCCCGGCCATTGCCCTTCTCGCTAGATTCCTTTCATTGGCAAACAAACATGACCGCCTGCGCCTTCTCAATTAGCCACGGCATGGTGATGCGGGTTGCCTTTAAATAAAAGTTGAATTGTAACAATTTCAGTCGCTATAGTAACGTGCAGTAGCCTTGGATACCGTGTGTCTTGTGTCCTGCAGTGAAGCAGTCAGTTACAATTCTCTCTGACCCATCAGTAACCTCCAGTGATTTCCTGTCTGGTTTTTGGTAATGCCTCAGCTCACTTAGAACTCAGACAGAGAGAACACCAACAAAAGTACCAGGCACAAGTGTGGAAAAGCGAGTCGAGCCAGTACAAGTAGCGTACATTCTTATCACAGCAGTATGTTAAGTCATTTTATCCCACACCCCAACCCTACAGGTGTTTCACAGCTTTAGTGTGCAATTTTGCGGCATGGTGGAGAAATAATGTTTTCCCTACCCACAAAACTGAATTTTGTTTACTGGTGCGTGCAGGTGATTGGTTAGGGTGGACTGAGGGTCCTTTTAAGGGCCTGCGGTCCACAGAACAGATGCAGTACATTTCCCAGAGCAATTTGTTTTATTGATATCTGACAGGGTGTAATGTTAAAATGCAATACTCTATACTCACTCTCTCAAAAATTCTCTTTTCACACTTTTCTACAACTACCTCCTCGCCCAATTCATCCGTCTCTTCACAAATGTTGCTGCTGGCAGGCCCACATTGCTGGGCCACCATTTGTCAATCAACCAGACAACTGTGCCTAGCCATGCACAATAGTCTCAAAGGCTTATTTAAATGAACCTGGCACCGCTAGAAAAGAGACAAATAGTGTGGAAGCCAAGGGCAAAACTGGGAGAGTATAAAAAGAGACTACATCATATGGACGTTAGATAAAAGTACAATGCAGGTGGAAAGAACTCTGTCTGTTCTGCTGAGGGAACTGATGCATCTTAATGATCAGTGTGAACACTAGTAACTGTTTTTCATTATTCAGCTGGGCTACCGAGCAAAGCAAATAGGAATGATTATCCAAGCCATTAACTGCTAAGGCTAAAGCAAACTTGAATTAGGCAGATAAGATAAAAATGTACTTAAAGAAAGGTAATAATATACTGAGCAAAGGTTCAGGTGCAGGACAATTACATTTTATGAACTCAACTATCTATATAACTAATATGTTTTAAATATGACTACAAAACAGATAGACGTAATATGACTTGTGTCTTATTATAATGTTGTTTAATTACTACTACTACTACTACCGATGCATTTGTGGTAAATTGGGGGTCCAATCTGCTGACTAGTGCACTAGGTGATGGCAGCTTTGCTATTTGGACCACACATGATGTACAGTAGGTGTCGTCCCTGCCAACTCCTATATAGACAAGATGACAAAGTCATCTGGATTGGGGTTTTACAACAGTATAGCTCCATGCATTCAGTATACTCCCATTAATATTGTCACATTAACTATAAATTTTTCAGTGCGAGAATATACACAGTTCCAGACAAACTTTAAATAAAAAGGCCATGAAGATAAATTATGTCCATAAAGAATAGTGTTTTTAAAGAGAGAACATTTCTAAATGAACCCTTATAAGGCCACATAAGAAATGCTTTCAGAAGTACTTAAAAATACCTAATTAGGTTTGGCTGATGAGATAATAGAGAACACAATAATGGTAAGTGAGTAATTTGTTTATACAGTAAGTTTATTGTGAGGCACTCCTGAATGGTGGTGTGGGGGCTTATCTACTTGTCTTTCAAGCCTTACAGTGGGCTGCATGTTTGGACACTGCGTTGACACACAGGCACGGAAGAAATATCAGTCCTGTGACAGAGACAGGTGGGTAAGAAGCCAAGTGACACAGTCAGATGCATGAAAGTCATTTCTGCCTAGCGGCAGAGCGAGAGTTTTACAAGGTGCTCTGTACTGGGCATCAATCAGCGAGGCCTATTTATAGAGGGTCCAGGCTTCCGCAAGAACGCAAACACTGGACTGAAATAGGTTAGCGGCATTACTACTGTATCACCGGGGGACAATGGAAGGGAAAGGAAGCCTGGGGTAGGACCATATAACTCTATATATTAGGACTAGCAGAGAACTAAATGATGGAGGAATGACCAAGGTCTCTCTTGCCATTGTCAAGTCAGTAAAGGTGACCCTGACATGTATTAATTCAACATGCTGGACTTGAGGCTTCCACACATAAACAAGTATAAAACTTCATGTCATATCTTTTGTTTTATTAGAACAAATTATTAAAATAAATGAAAAGAGGCATAGAACTATCGGATTTTGTTAACATATTTATATACTTTCTAATTATTGGTAGTTTATCTATCTATTGTTTTCCCACTGTTAAGCGTTAACTTGTTGACTTATAAGCCGCTATCCATTTTCTAATCTTGTGAGTGTTTCTCAATATTACAAGTGGCTCACGCGAAGCGTACGCATGCTAGGAGACAACCGCCGCCACTAAGTGGAAAAAAATAAAACCCAACCATGGTAACAGATGCCGTTTTAATGATGTATAGACAGCGCTGCTGGTATGGAATATAAGTGCCCCAGCCACCGGGCCCTGGTTACGAGCATGACGGCACACACTGACGATCAGGCTTTGACTAGCGTCACGTACGCAGGCATCTTGATGTCAGGGAGCTGTATCCAGTGACAAGTTGCACGAGGAGGGGGGCTAAGTCTTATTGTCAGTCAACAGGCTACTTCAGGGTGTTTTGCAAACAATGTGGTTTGTGGTGTGTGTGTGTGTGTGTGTGTGTGTGTGGGGGAGGTCTATTCTCAAACTAATCCCCGGTTGTTAGCAGATAATACTTGTTCGTCGATACAGGCCATGGCTAGCTGAGAGACAGGATGGAAAGTGCTCATCGGATGACGATGGTTTAATCCGTCTGGCATTTAAACTGCCGAGAACTCCTTAGGATGGGGTGATAAGTGCACTACTTAATATCTGGCAGCAGAATTGGCATCAACTTCGCGCAAAAACTAGCCACCAACTTTGCAATAGTTGAACTTAGCCGGTTGAAGCTTTAAGAAGTGGCTTACTCATCATATTAACTGAAGTTTCAAGTAAACGTCATTATAAATGTTCATACTGTCTATTATGTATTATTTCATGCCTGTGGGCCACAGCATTTTAGTATATTTGTTAAGCCAGTGAGCAGTAGGAGTAAACATTGTAATAATTCTTTCTGCCTGTCAACGGTGTTGCTACCATGTAGAAGATTAATGTTAGCCAGAGGCAGAACTTGCATCCTTTCCCTGCAGTCTCCAGCAGAAGTTTTTTTTCTCCAAATGTATAAATCAAGGGCACGACAATGGCTGTAGATGAGCGCATTTCTGCTCAATTTTTCGAGCAATTGGCATCTTCTACACATTTTTCCCGCCAAAAAGAGAGACTGCATGCCGCCTCAACCTTGCTTGTAATCCATCACTGCCTTTTCTCATTTCCACCCTGGTTCTACTGAGGCCTGCACTCTTGACCAAGAAAGAACACCAGATAAATCCAGGAAGGCACATTGCTTTGCTGAAGACAGATATGTGGCCTGACCTCACTGCAGAAAGCAGGTAAAAGGTTACTTGTTATCCCGGAAGATGTTTTACAACAAAAGTCTTTCAGATTAATGCATCCAACAAGGTCATTAAAGTAGATTTTCATATAGCCAAACTTCACAGGAGATATTTATTGGTCAATCAAAAAGATTTCAAGGTATTCAAAAATAGCAAGTCTTATCTGAAAGTCTTTTTTAGGATCACTTCTCCCTTTACTGGAAAATTTCATTCAATAATAGACAAAACAACTGCTATATATTTTCCCCAGGATATATACTTTTGAAATTCAATGGTATTTGTCAGCTGAAATGTATTCTCCCAGGAAAGATTCTGCTATTGGCGGCAAGGCAAAGTTCTAGGAAACGTGGTGAAACGAATTCCTGTGCCTTTATATTGTAAATAACTTATAGCATAGGCATGGACAGCTCCTGACTGTACACCACTGCAGATTTTGTGTTTATTTGTAATCAAGAGGTGTTACTGTCCTCAGACACTGCAGAAGCGGCAAAGTGCTCTTCATGTAATCAAAACTAATTTCTAAAAAAACAAGAATGAAACGAGTTGCCAGTTTAAAATTCCACTTGAAAAGGAATCTGTTTTTGATGAGCACAGACTCACACCCCTTCATGTCCTGGGAGTTCAATAATAAAATATTACTTAAGTGAAGCATAAATATTCATATGACACTGTTCATTATCTTCTTAATTTGATGCTCCCTCAGTAAACAGCTTGTCCACTGTGAGTGCTGAATGACTACCGCATTGCAGACATTCAGAAAATAGATGCTAGCATTAAAAATGCATACAATATCAATCATGGTTGTCAGACATATAGTGTACTTATAGCAAGTAAGCAAAGGGCAGTATATGGAGTTTGCTTGTCTAAATTCACAATTTTCATTTGATTATATACACAGGCGTTACTACTGACAAAACATGTAACCTTAAACTGACTGTTACATTACCAAACTGTCTATCGCATTAGCTTCCAGAATGCCTTGGATGGACACATAAGACAGCACCATTATTCTGTGAGTGTGCTGCCCTCTCCTGGCAGTAAAAACAAGGTGCAATGATGCTCATAATTCTTGTCGGCTTTGAACACCCATAATATTATGGTGGAATGTACTGTATCTTTCCAGAGATTACCTAGGTTTCCAAATAAGGGAAAAACGATAATAGATGTTCCAGTACAAATTGACAGTTGACTAGACTGGTTTGACTAACTTGTATAAACCCTAAAAGCAGTGGTGCTGTAAGGGATTATACAATAATTAGTAAGTAAAATAAGGCCCTGAAAACTATAAATGAAAAGATGAAAATGCATCTTACATTTTGGGGTAAACTGACCAAGCAGCTACAAACAGGCTTTGGGGAGGGGCACCTGCTTAGAACATGCTCTGACATCTGGCCCATTTCCACCTTGCAGGTCTCCAATATCATGACCTGCGTACTGGGAGAACAATCTGTCCAACGGCCCAATAGGGGGGATATCAATTTGTTCCGCATAGCAAATATAGTGTTAGAAACACTTGGTATCCAGTTGGACCTTGACAGCACAAAACAAGGTTATCCTCTGTAATTTATACTGAGCAACAAAGACAGAATATAAATATACTATTGTATATTTGTCCCAGGCTCAGCTTATTTTAAGATCTTAGCACAAAAAAGTATAGTACAGTGTACTAAGTACAGTATCAGCCCTATCAGAAAGTTGGGTTGTACATTTTCATTAGATGTTAGTATTGTAAATGACTATATGAATTTTGTTCTTGAAACAAAGTATTTATTGACCACAATGTGGTCAGAACGTCAATATACAACTGGTCAATAACGCGACATTTTTGTACTGCTAAAATGGCTGAATTGTGTAAACTCAGCTTGTATTTCTTCTAATACCGTTCCAGGCACATTGCATGACAAATATCAAACAAATAAACCAACATAAATAAATCTGTGTTGAAAAGAGATTACGTATTTTTTGTATTGAATCTCAATATTAGTTCCCTTTGAATTCCAGATTGAGTGTGGCCTCCGTGGAGCGTTCATATAACCTGCGTGTAAACTCAGCTCTCTAGTCAGAAAATGATAGCAGCAGCATTAGTCATTGAAATGGAATAGTCAAAAGAAATGGAAGTCTTAAGAAGCACTCTGTCTTATTCAAGAGCAATGTGGCTGTCAGAAACACCTGGGTTCTGTGGAGTGGGCCCATGTATGGCCTGCAGCTTGTCGCGTTATTAGGTGGATGGATTCAAATGACATCTCTTCAGGTACACATTGTATAGTCACACAATGAAAGTACACTGATTAAGTAATCTAAAAGCTGCACCTGTCCCACTGTCTACTGCTTTCAAAGGCCAATGAGAAAATCTTTTGGATATTTTTCCCGTTTTGTATGCATGATGTGCACAGAGGATTTTGTTTTCCTCAATGTTGTTCTTGCAGAAATATTCTGATTACAGATGCCATTTTTGAATTCCTAAAGTCGAATTTGAGATGGCTCATAAATCCTCATACATCATTCCAGAGGCAAGGCATTTCTCAGTGTTACAAGCCATTGCGGTAGGGCTCTGCATCTGTCATACAGCAAAACTTTTAGGCTGGGCTTTTCACCATTAGAAGAAACAATCTATTTAGAATTAAACAGCATTTAAGCAAATTAATGAGGCGGGACAAATAGATGGCACTTAACTATGATGGCCAAAGGAAAAATAAAAGTCTGTATTTAGGCAACCCTGACCTGTGACACTTTATCTGATAGCTATTTGCTATAATGGTCCTTGTTGAGGACCCTTTCTCTAGTGCTAATTCACAAGGCTATATGAGCAAAACATGAGCAACAAAAGGCACATAAAACAACACAAATACATAAAGAAATAATTAATAAATAAATAAAAAATAAATAAATACACTCAGCAATGACAATTGAAAAACACACAAATCATACATAATCAGAGGGCGCCGCCATGTGGCCAAATGTGAGATTTTTGAGTACATTACCAGGGTTATGTCCCCATCCCTATAAATTGTAACCAAAACAGGTCAATATCATGTTTAATAGCGCTTAAAGTGCAAACAACTAGGGGAGCATTTCGATCACATGCATCTCTGATTTAGGGAGATTCAATTCGTCTTATTGCCTCTGGTCCAAAGTAAAAGGAAAAATCCTTTGCCTGCACGCTTTACTGATCACATATTTAATCCGCCAAAAGGAAAAACACATCCAATAGGGTTTACAATCGCATGGCAGTATAGTTTATAAGACTAGTTTAAAATGTTTTATAATGTTTTATGTGCAATACAAAAAACAGTGTTAACTAAAAGTGCTATGCTGTGTTGAATCATCCACACAACTGATTTTCACTCAGTACATCTTGTACTCATGGAAATGTGACACGTATACCACTGGAGGCAAAGGCTATCTAACTGAATCTTACGTTTCTTTTGCACTAAAGGTGATATATAATTGCCCCTAATGCTTGGGAATACCATGTTCAGCCTAGCCATGGGAGAAAAACACTTACACCTTGTAAGAGTGAAATAAGATTAACTTAAATTGGATTGTTGCCTTATATTCAAAGCAACAGGGATTACTTTATACAGTGGAATGTCTCACACACCTGAAAAACAGAATTTAAGTATGAAACTCACAAATATGAACTCACTATGGCACAATGTAAAGCGACGCACGGTGAGCATATCGTGTTGAAGTAGTTCACCGTCAACTACAACCATGGTAAACAGAGGCACCTTCAGCTAGGACTGACTGTGTGGTTATCTTCATTGTTTGTATACCTTTGGGGCTCGGGGTGACCCAGGTGAGAATGCGGCGTACCAAGCAGCAGTTGAGCAAAACCTTGGTGGAGAAGCCGTGGTCCTTGTGAAAATGCTCCAGGTCCTCTCTCCACTGACTTCTCTTGGCAGGCGTAGACATAGCTGTCCAGTCGTTACTGTGAAGCACAAGTAGCGTGCTATTATTTCCCATGGTTCTATTTTTTAGCCGTCCACATTCATGTATACATTTTGTGGTGATAAAATACCTACACATATAAATAGCATACATGTGTACATCTTGTTCGAACCAGCTCATTTATGGAGATCTATCTACAATTATAAAGCTCGTCAGCCAAACAATTAAGGGAAACCCACATAGATTTGTCTGAAACAGCAAGAACAAAGTCCACACAAGTAGTAGTGCCCAGGAATTATTATATTTCTGGGAACCAATTCAAAACCATAGTTTAACTTTACAAGGAATTTTGATGCAAGTTTTAATTTAACTTAATTGGACACATAAAATAACATTTTCAAATGAGGCTCTCCAAATCTGATTGTGGATCGAAACAATGTTTTTTTATGGCAACTACAGGTAGAACATTGAAAAACAAATTATTAAACTATTTACAGCCATTAGGCTGCTGTATCCAAAACTAATGTCACACAGTAGACATGCACATATGCACGTCCAGTTAATGGCAACAGAAAAAGCTTTACAATTTTTAAAGAGGGTGTTAAAAGGAAGAGGAAAAAAACTGCTATGCACATCACAAAATTAAGATGTCCTCATGATCTCTGTGCAGTATTTGACTGACGCTAACAGGTAATCATCTCAGCAAAATAAACATGGTTCTGCGGCTCGCCAGAATAGTACATGCACAGCCGATTGGCCCCGTAGGCTATATACAGCCCCCTTGAAGGTCCCGCTTCGAGAGGAAGTTTTCTGACATCAACACATCGATGACAGTTCCAACAAGCCGACCCGAGGGGTCTCGCTTTGAAGGTGGCTATTTGCAGAATGTGTTGCACTGCTAACTTTAACATACTTAGGATGTTAATTGCTATCAATTCTCTTACCGAGCGTCGTCTTACCTTGCGGGCTAATAAGTCGCGACGCGTCTTCTTTCCCTCCCGAATATGCAAGTGGTCCTCGATCGGATTTCACGAGAGCCCTTTCCCTTTCTCCAGAGCTGATCGACGGAGTGTGAAGGGGGCAAGGAGGAGCGGTGGGAGCGCAAAGCCTGCTTTAGGGAGTGAGTGTGTGGCAAGATTGACGGGCACAACCCGGCACACACTCACGTCCAGCCTTTTAAAGTGAAGCAAACAAAAGTGTACTGTACGTTTTGAGTGTGAGCAAGCAAGGTATGGGGCTAGCTCAGCAAGGGCTTGCCATGGCCACCCTAGAAGTTCAATGACCTAGTTGCCTACTATAAATCTATAAATAGGGCAGGCCTATTAGATTCATACATGTAAAAGCATTTAGCCTAATGGGCTTGCAGTTGATAGACTACAGGCGCTAAAAACCTTGACAAATGTATCCATACATTACTGTCTGACAAAGCAAAGCACATCATGTGGGTTAGAAATACATCAAAGGTAAACAGCATCACTTCATCTAACATAATTTAGCTACACAAAAGGCGGTATACAGTTTTTTTTTTCAGTAAAATGTATGTTTTGTAACTGTACCAACATAGCTCACTTAGTGTGTTGGTATGTTGTGTGACAGTATGCACACACTAAATTGTATCTTAAATGTTACATTGGTAATCTGGCTAAATCTCTGGTCAATTGCTCCCTTTTCAAAGTTCACATGAAGAAATTGGGTATTACGTATATTACGATTAAGTATCATTCAGATTGAAAGTGTGACACTTTTACCAGTCCTGCAATGCAATGAAATTTGTTAGAACTGGCTAATAGCAAACCACACTCCACCTCAAAGTATGACAGGATGCGCATGGGAGCATCCTAAATGCATTTCAGGTGCAAATGATGTGTCTCCAGTCTTGTGCTAAATGGATTTGGTTATATTTAAATGCACACAACATGCTGTGCAGTGATAGATGACTATGCTTGAGTGGAAGACAGTCGCGTGGAAGCTAATTGCTTGCCGGCAAATGAGCATATCATGTACTGTAGCTAAGACAACAAAGAGGGGCTCCTAGCCTGAGACCAGGCCAATTAAGCCTACTGTATGAGACATCTAATCCCACTTGGTTTAGCTAAAAGGAGCAGGTTGAGTAGTTTCAATACAACCACGGTACTAGTTTATTCTAACATATCAAAACGTTAGCCATAGATTAGCTAATGAGGAATTATTCCATACAATTATTTTTTTTGCAATATAGTGACAGCTTTTGTTAAAACTCTAAAAAAATTTCAGAAAACCACAACTACATGTAGTTGCAAAAGGTATTGTAGCATAGCTGATCAATTAAAGCAAATATAAGGACTAGTTTCGTATCGGCAAGCATGTTAGTGCTTATTTCTGTTTTAGGAGTAAGTGTAAGCATGCAGGGAAATGTACTATAAGTGTAAGCAGGGAAATGAAGGACTCCTAGTGATTGATTCAATCTAAACAGAGACATAATATTCTTATATTATGCACTACACTGTCCAACACAAACCCATGTATTTATAAATGTATCTATGTCACTGTGATAACACACATTTAAAAACTTAATGTCAAGTTAATGTCTTACGCATCATGAATAGGCCTATACTTAAAAAGCCACATAAATTGCCATGCACTCCTTGTTCTATTCGGACATCTGGCACAGTGATATTCATTCTCATTGTACATGAAAATAATTGGCTTTCACTAGGAATTTGCATGCTATATAGATGCTTATTAATGATCGTCTGTCCTACTTTAGGTCAATAAGAACTGCATGCTAAAACAATCACCCCTTTTCCTGCCGAATGCTCCTTTTCCAACCTATAGACATCTGAGTGAAAAATTGTGGCTCTGGATGCTCTTTATATATAAATCTTCACAGACAGATATTGACTGGTTAGGAAGAATCTAACTTTAGTAAACCTATAATGAAAACAATATAATAATAATAATGCACCTGCCACCTGAAACTCTACATGAACAAAACAACATATTTGTAGTGATGGTTTAGTGTCAGTGTAGGTGCAAAACAAACAAAAACTACAAGACAGCGGTTGGCATTTAATTTAAAGCTATAGAACAACAGGCCATCAGCTGACAACTCACAACAGAGAAACACTAACCAAAACCACAGTAAGGACAAGCCCTTTCCCACAGGTGCAGTGCATAAGTAATAACGGTAGTCTTATGGCAAGGATGTGTTGGGTTTGTGGACTGCTGCCGGTCGGTGGTTAGTACACTGGCGAGGATGAATGGGAGGGGGAATTGCCTTCTCCAGGGTCAGAAAGCGGGTTTAGTGAAAACTGACTTTGTTAAGCCTGAAATGAGGGAAACTGTGTTTTCAGTAACAAAAAGATAACTCAGGGAAAGTATTTATGGTAAATGATTGTGAGCCTAACCTACTTGTCAGCAGGTTCTCTTTAACAAACCTCTAGCTGAACTTGAAGCAGCTGTCATTAACCCGCTGTTCAAGCCAAATGTCATTTGCATTACAACAGGGGACGATTGTGAGACCCCGGTTAGATAGGCTACTTTGATTTTCCTGATCATGACTACCTAATAAAATGTTACCATTTTTCATCACACCATCATTTATCTGAACAACATATAAAACATATAAAATCTAACAATATGGTTACTTTTGGTCACGTTTGGCTAAAAATATGTATCATAGCCTAGTGTACTTTGTGTTAGACACTTGTATGACTAATAGTCACTCAATATAATATAATTAGGCCTATGTCCACTCTGTTCCTATCATACAACATCAAAATGAAAGCACAAAAAATTTGCTAAAATATGCAGCCAATACATTTTGGAGCATATATGAAACACGATGTCATTATAAACCGGTTAACCAAACCATTAAAAAACAAGTTGTTCAATGTGGGACTTGCTTTAATGGTGCCATTTCAATAACATGGTTCCTATACAAACCATGCCCCTCCCACACATTGGTGCTGGGTGTCTGACACCTCTGCTCCTCCCATGCCATAAGATATGCACCTTTTGTACAGACGTGTGCAAAAGAGAGTGGATGAATTGTGTGGTTCTGGGGTACCTGTAACGTCTTTATTTAAAGGCTCCTTGTCGAAACCATCAATCAAAATAAGAGTAACCCAAAATAATTTAATGAATAGTTAATGACACTCACTCAGCAAATACTGTAGCAAACAATTATTTTACCCTCCTGCTGTCCTCCGGGTCAAACTGTCTGATTCTAATTCTACAGCTTACACAGACATATGATGTGCACTGCTGGCACATCAAGGTAGTGCGTTTCAAACCAGAGGACAACAGGAGGATTAAGCCACTTCAGAAACCACACTGCATGTGTAAACTTGTAACTAGCACAGAGGTAGAGAACGCATCCTTATTTAAAATAATCCCTGACTTATCCTTGTTTTCCCGGGGAGTTCGGGAGAGCTAAGGAATATTAACAACTCTGCTGGCTTTGTGTAAAATGATGGAAGACCCACATCTAAGACAATGGGCTCATTTCGAACACAGACCTGAATCTCCATAAAGCTTCACAAGGATAATGAAATAGCCCATTAAAGAACACATTACCAGAAACCAAGAAGGTTGGTGCCCGCCCGGAAGCATCTGGACCATAACATGAAATCAGCTTTTCCATGTCTTCAGTGGTACAATTCATTAACTGTCATTGCAATTCAGCCATAATGTTTAACCTATCAGAGGCAGCAGTCTCTCAGTACAGTACATTTCCCAATACTAAATTAGACAACTTAAAAAAATAAAAATAAACAGCAATGGAATTGCTGTAATTAAATATTATTGTAGAAGTCAAAAGGAAAATGTTGAGCTACATAATAAATTGGAAGAACATCAACAATGTGTGTGTGTGCGCCTCCAAAAAGATTAATCAGACTCAGCCTGCCTGCCATCATTGCAAACTCCAATGTGGTGGTGTATCTATAGGTGCCCTGTGGTTCAACGCTAGCAGCCCAGTGGATAGTCACAGCGGGGCCAGACACAAGACACATCGATCTGTGAGGAGCTAGGTTGGGAATGCTGCTAATCTCATAAACCACACACACACACACACACACATTCCACCTGCATGAACTCATCTGTCACAGCTAAAATTAGCAGATCACAGAAAGTGATAAAGTTATTCTCTCAAATTAAAAGGTTCTTGTGGGCTCAACAACATCTGTGAGATAGTTAAACTGCATAGTAAACACACACAGAATCAATAGCACAGGCGTAGGTCAATATTAAAGGGGTCCATTACCTTCTCTGCTTGGAAAGATGAGAACGTTCAAAACGGAAGCACTTCGGGGAAACATGAGGTGTTCACTTATTTAGTTAGGCTGGCTGGGAAATCGACACAAAGGCTGGTGCTTTTCGACCTCAACTGAGTAACATAATACAAGGAAGAACGTGTAATGTGTAGAAGCAAGAAAGCAGAGGTCAGCTTTAAAGTATAAGAAAAGTCAGTCGACTGTTACACAACATGCAGCATGTAACATCAACAAAACAACACTCTGTACACCCGCTAAATACTATAAGCTACAGTTTTACATAATGGCAGCCTTACAATTACCCAAGAAGTTTAGTGAAATTGCTATCAGCACAGTTTGATGGTAAGGCTAATTGAAAGGTTAACAAAGAAAGGCTTGAGGAATTCAGTTAACAATCTTGTTCATAAAAATCCTTGTCAGTCACAGTAGTTTTTCATTATGATGCTTTAATTATGCAGCAATATTAATTACCGCACAACTCAAGAGCTCAGCACTTTTAATAACTGATAATGCTCCAGTTGAAAGGCATCTGAGTTGCTTTGTTCATGTTTCTTCGGTCTTCCTTTCATCATCAGCCTCTCTTAAATGGAGAGTGGCAATTATAGCGTATATACAACAGCTATAGCATTACAAAGAACAATACGTTTATGTAGGATGATAAAATAATAGCCAGTCGATAGACGCGCCATGAACAAGGTTAATGCATAGTGAAACTACTCGTGACTTGCAAGCACTCCACAAATACATGCACTTTGAGACCGACAAGAATGTGTGGATATAACACCTACAGTAACGAAATGCACTGGACACACACATGCACAAAACCAATTCCAAGTCAATGTGTTGGAATGAGTCCATAAACTATTGAGCCACAGTGCCTGCTATCTGATGATAGCAGCAGAGCTTTATCAGCTTGCCCATATGGAGCCATGTAGAATGGTGAATTGACACATGTATCAGACCTCAAGGGACTCGTGGCAGTTTCTGATGTGCAAGGAATGTGTGTTATTGCATACAACAGAATGTAACCCATCAGCTGTCAGCAGTGTAAACCCACAATTAATGCAAAGGGCCTTACTTTACTAATATAATGTAACCCTGACTTTAACATATTTAATAGGAACCAAGGCCACGTATACACACTATATTACTGCATATTTCTTTACTTCACTTACTGTTAAATCATTATTATAATACCCACAGTTTATGAATGATTATGCAAAGTGTTAGGTGTATTGGCTGGTTAAAATTAGGAAATCTAATATAATGACCTAAAATTTTGTATGTATTAATAAATGCACAGAAACAGGAAATAAAATACATAGGCAAGGAAGAAAGTGACAATAATGACAT
This sequence comes from Aphredoderus sayanus, assembly GCA_027564795.1. Lineage (NCBI taxonomy): Eukaryota > Metazoa > Chordata > Actinopteri > Percopsiformes > Aphredoderidae > Aphredoderus > Aphredoderus sayanus. The sequence goes on from JAODUG010000010.1 coordinate 711,271, forward strand.
AATGATGTGCTGAGGGATAACAATTGAAGTGACACCATGCTTAACCACATGGTGTCAGTGTTGCACGCTATAAACACTGACACTGAAAAGTGTACCCACACAGGTATATTGTGGGACGTGGGTTGAGGAAAATACAGACACACACCTGTAATCAGCAGGTAAAACTATACACATGCAGTACATTATACAATTGGTAGACAGGTAAAAATCAATAAGTTATTATATTGTATTTTACATTTAACCACATACAGGTGCTTAACCCTTGTGATGTCCTCAGGGTCAAATTGACCCAAATCACTAGCGCTTTGTGACAGATAGAGGGCGCTAAACCTAATTCTACAGTTTAAACATACATATGATGTGCACTGCTAGCACAACAAGGTGTGTGTTTAAAGCCCGAGGGCAACAGTGAAGTTAAAAGGCTTATAAAACAACACAAATACATAAAGAAATAATTCATAAAAAAATAAATACACACAGCAATGACAATAAAAAGAACCATACACTATCAGATGGCGCCGCCTGGTGGTTCACGACTATATTTTAAGGGCATCACAAGGGTTAGGATTATGCAATTCATGTGACAATGCTGGTTTAAAATGCTCCAGTATTCAGCATTGTGTTTCTGAGAAATCTTTAATTAGGACAGCTAAGCCGCAGACCCAGGAGGATGTGAACTTTCAGAAGCACTCAAGAGTGGAATTGGACACTCTTATGGCCACGTACTGGGCTGAGAAGAACGAGTGGGCAGGCGGCACAGCCAGTTGGCAGGCCGTCCAGTGTCCTGATTAGAGCTGCCCCCACATATGGCCTGTACACCTTCATCTGGAGGTCATTTCAGGGGTTCAACCTGATAGATTTTAACAGCCAATCATACGCAATCATGACAATTGAATTCATTAATTCAAATTAGGCAAAACATGTTGTCATAACCTTTATGATATCATAGCAAAGTTGGGTTGGAGTTCAGGGACCATAGCATTCACTTATGTGACTGTGCAGGCATTTGTGGTCTTAGCCCACTGAGCAACAAGGACATCCGTTAGGTAACTGATGTAACGAACACCGGTCTGAAAGAACAAAAAGGAAATCTTCCTTTTCGAATCACCTTCCCTTGTCCTGACATACCCTTAATGAGTAGGGGAGGGTGCGTTGCTCATGGACACTGACTGTTAATGACAATTCTAGTTACTCTATCTGCTTGCCACTGTACAGTTCTATGTAAATAACACCCACTGTTAGACCACACAGTTCCAAGATATTATTTAAACGCTGTGTATAGCTATTCCTGGCATCTTTTGTGGAAACTATTTATAAATGCATACTTTTCGCTTATCTCATTCATTTTTATTTTAATATTTTGCATAGTTATCATT
>JAODUG010000010.1:712746-725659 GCA_027564795.1 Aphredoderus sayanus
GAAGTGGTCAAAATCGTGAAAATGAGTTAAGATTGTGTTTCAAACAAGTCTGGAAATGTAGGAAAGTAGCCTAGAACGTTAGCTGTGATTTTCCTCTACGATGACAGTAACAAAAACGTAGATATGTAAATATTGTAGTACTACTGTACATGTTAAATTGTTTGCTGACATGGACTGGACACCAATAACTACTACAGAATTTAAAGAGTTTAAGTATAAAATTATTATTATTATATTGCAGCTGCATTATTTCAAACCATGCATCATAAAATATCTTGTGTTTTACACATTTTACTATTTATGTGTAATAAGTCTCTAACAGTTACAAATGGGGAAGAAACCCCTCACTGATCCAGTGCTGTGAGCTGTCCAGCTTGCTTTGTTGTCTGACACATTTAGAGCAGGCTTCTAAATCTGCTCTATAACTAAGCAGCAAGCTCCAGTACATTGGCTGACAATCACTGGAAACTTTCAGACAGTAATTTTTCTATGCCCTACCAGCTGCTGTCAACCTGAGAATGGGTTCCCAGAACTTCCCACGTAACTTCAGATACTTTCAGAAATATATCAAGTTTTCACTGTCTCCAGTGAAGTATCATATTTTCCAAAATGTCCTACTGAAAATATAAGGATGAGTGGAGTGAAGTGATTGTATGTATTTTTTTGTGGGCCATTTTTATATCCTGCCAGTACACTGTTCAAGCATTGCAATGGAAAAAAGAAAAGGAATCGGTCTTTCTCCATTTCTTCATAATTTCTTTACATTTCTCTCTTAGAATAGAAGTTTGTATGGGAAATTTCCATCACACTGACAAAATCGAAAGTAAAGCCCTTTGATTGCAATGCTACTGCTTTTTATTGCAAATACTACATTTATAAAAAAAGGTGAATCAAGGCAAGAGAACATGAATATTGAGTGAAACAACATCATTCTCATTAATGCTGCTTTTAGTCACTAATTATAGCAAAACTGTTTGGATCACATACCGTTTGTCCATGCTCCAGTTAGTTAAGTGATGCATATGCAACAGATTTGCTTTGTGACTGCCACAGAGAACATATTAATACTGTGACAAGACCCCCCAACCCTCCTGCCATATGTTTGCACTTGCCAGACCCACCAATTTACAAACACTGCATTGTCTTGAGTTCTGACTGGTCATTTCAGTTCATAGACTTCTTACAACTTGGTAAATAATACTAAGCATATAAACTGGCATAATAATGGGTAAACTGATTCTACTAAGAGGAACATTAGTTACTTTAATTGCTTATGTTTTATTGCTTAATGAGTCGCAAAGTCCTAGATATGAAATCATGCACTATCATCAATTATAGTTAGGCAGATCAAATGAGAACATTCATCACAGGAAGCTTAAGATACTGAACTATTAAATGCCAAAACAGCTATAGCCACATGCTGAATGCATCTTAGACAGAAAGTGAATGATTCGGATGCACAGCCCACAATCTTCACGGTAGGAGCTAAAACATTAAGCACAGCAATGCCGAAGAGCAATGCTGAAGGTGTTGTTGCTGACAATTGCAGTTTAAAAAAAAAAAACGTGCACATGCACTCACACAGACACACGTTAGTATGGCTAGATCATGAAAACAAAGAACACAGGAGATTAAAGACACACAGTGTGACGTCATTCTCTGCTCAGGATGCATCAACAATCATTTGCTGCTATATTCATGTTTAACATATAATACATAGACTTTTGAAAGGTGCTCCGAGGAGACACTGCGGCCAAGGAATCAGCTCTTGAAAAGCAACTCCCAGTTATCTGCAACATTTTCCTTTAGCATTGATCATGGTATGATGGTTTAATGCGGAAGAAAGCCAGTGTGGATTTAGTGTACTAAAGGAGAAACATATTAATAAAAGATAAACAGTATAGAAGTAGAATGAATGAAAATATTCCTAAGATAATTATTTTTCTCCCTATTTACTGAATTGAGCAATGCAGTACAATGTGATGGTGTCTTCACCTTCCCAGAGTTACTCCCTACAGACCAATATGACTTCCAAACCATGCTCCAGACACTCCAAGCTTAACAGTATAAGCAGCAGTGCCAATTTCTGTTAACAAGTGAAACATACAGTAGGCTACTGTAGGTGGCAGCTCTTGTCTCAGCTGCTGACTAGCAGCCTGTATCACACAATGGTGATGTTACACAATTGTAAACATTGAATCCTAAATTATTTTGCAGTGATCCGACATTGACAAAAAATACTTAACAGGACTATTATTAACAGAGTGTTAACTTTATCGTAGCCTGAAGTGCTGGCATATTGCGTAACCGTTCCCCATTTTAAGTCTTCAAGTAACCCCCTCCTTCCCCCCATCCGTTTATGATTGGGTTTCAGGAGCATACATACAAAAACAAACACACATCCGTCCCTTTGGCCAGTTACAAAGAAATAAACAAGGAAACACGCAGACATACTTATATATACACACACACACACACACACACACACACACACACACACACACACACACACACACGCACACACACGTCTGCTGTTTCACCAATTAGTACCGCAGACACGCTAAACAAACACGAACCTGAGTTGGGAATAATTAGCAGCCGGCTATAGTTAACTGCTGGAGCCTGAGGGATATCTATCCACTATAACAACCGCCTGGAAGCCGGCCAACAACGGATGGCTGGGAGAATCCAGGATTGCTTTCGCCTAGCGCAACTTGTAGCGTAGTCTTAATTTGTTTACCCAGACCTCATGTCTACATTCTGTCTAACTCAAATTACAATTGTGTTTCATTGGCAGCCTACCCAGGTGTATTCAAACGTAGGCTAACGATAATTTAATCAGGCACTGCATAGGCGCCTAATGAAATATAGTTAACAGACTGAAAGCATTTCGTATTTCATAATTCTTTCAAAAAAAGGCAATAGTGTTATGGGTTGGCAAACATCCAGTGACAGCAAAATTGTCAACAGCTCATGCAAAGTTACCACACCCAGCAGACTGACCACCCAATAAAGGCGTCAACCACGGTCCTACCAGATGAAGAAACAGTAGTATCCACCCTGGCAGAGATGCTCTCCACTCTTTTTGCATCCATTGCTTAAGTAGTTCGGCCTGTCAAATACTTTATTTCTCCGGAGTCGCTTTCTAATCGCCGGCTCCAAATAGAGTGCAGATTGACGCGCGCACACGAGCCGAGCTTCAGCGATGTTGCTTGCTCAGGAGCGAGCATTAGTTGGTGGGGGTGGGAGGCGTTCCTTAGATTTAAACTCCTTAACTGGGAAGATGGCATGTGGTGTGATGTTTCAATAGATTTTGTAACCATCTCACAGAATATATTACATATCTTTTCACTAATATATGTATTATTAATTACTAACGAACACATGTTTTGTGCATATAGTTACTCTGTCAGCACTTAGTAACTATATGCTTTGAAGTGCTATATAAATATAGATGATTATTTCAGCTTTATGTGCTTTCTAAAAGCACAAGATGTCTCACTTTATTACTTGATAAAAGGGAAGAGTACAGCATCTATTCATGACAGTTGGAAAAAAAAAACAGATATTACATATTAATACATTTATTGTACACATAATTGCACAGCTGGAAAATCACATCTGGAAATGGGGAGTAGTTTTACTGCTGTAAAACAAAAGAACACAACTATCACTACAAACAAATAACAACATTGCACATACACAGAACAGTTTGTCCGAGTGAATGTGCATGTGCCACTGCATGTCTCTCTGTGTGCGTGTGTCTGTGCGTGCGTGAGTGTGTCCCTCACCTTGGCCTTGTTCTGGTTAGGCATGTACAGTTTGTACTCTGCTGGGATTTCATCCTCAGTATAGAGTCTGTCAGAGAAGTACACCCTCCTGACACAACAGTTAGCATGGATCTGGGAAGACGGAACACGACGTCAGTGGCAGAGAAAGCACAGCAGGAACAGAAGTGTCCTACACTCACAGACGCACTCAGTTATGTTACAGCACCTCCAGAACCCCAAATGTCAGCCCCAGATTCAGATAGGCTGCTACATGGTTTGCATGATGGCCCACAAGACACATATGCTCGAAATGTTTATTTCCCCAGTGTATTTTTGTGAAAGCCACACACTGAGAAGGTAACTTGCTAACATTTGTGCTGAACGGCAAGCAGACAATACTTGTGCAACACTGGTATCAAACACACACAAGCAGACACAAAAGGGAAGGCTCAGTTCACTCCAACAATGCACACCTGCACACGTAGTGTCTCCTTGTAGTTCGTCCCATAGGCCTTCCTGGTGAAGTCCAGCAGGTTGAACTCAATCTGGTTCCAGCCGCTGTCTAGCCTCATGGGCATGGTGCAGATGAAGGGGCCCACACGCGTTGTGCTCTGGAAGTTACTGGCCCGGAATCGCCGGCGAATATTCTTGTCATCCAAAACCTGAAATGGAGATTAACTACTTTAGGTTACAGGTTTCTGAAGATCTGCCAAGTCAAATGTTGCAAAGTACTACCCCAGCATGTTTTTCCATTCAAAGTTTCAATTTGTACATAGTTCTTTTCTTTTTCGTGATATGAGGCTGAAATCATTTGTAAGCCGCTGGCATTGACATAGACAAGCATGTAGAACATTCTGCGGTCCAACAAAACACAGCCATGATTCTGTAGGACTGTCAAACTCACCTGGACTTCAAATGTGAAGTACTTCTCCAGGTTTTTGATGATCATTACCAGAAACGGAAGCCTAATGCCCAGAGTCTTTTTTGGATCTGCAGGGCAGGTTATATAGGTGGTACTGCAGGAAGAGAATCCCATGAAATAACTTTTTGTTTTTACAAAGTTGTCTAAAACGACATTATGTTATGTCTACTCACTGTTGCCAGGTATAAAGTTTGATTTACTACACCAAAATGGAAATACATACGTAACTTATGGGTAGGTCAATATCCTTAATAATTAATCAAAATACCTGATATGGGGAATTAGTTTCTAACTGATAGATGAAAAGTATCCTACCTGACATTGAGTCCCATCAACTCCAATGCCGATGACCGGATGTCTTTGTCCATGACTCGCATAATACGGCCATTTCTCACCTGTGGGTAGACACACTAAGGCTCTCAACAATTCTCCATTTAGCGCCTACTGACTGTCACTCAACCTCACACAGAACAGAACAGAATGTATACCTTTGGTATTTCTGCACTAACTTTGATCTCTTCAGTACTGTACGTTAGTAGTTTTATTTTGGAATTAAAAAATGGGATTTGCACTTCACCCACTCTACACCTTTCACCACCTCTCCTCCAATGCATTTGTGATTCAAACAATGAGCTTGGAATTAAATGGGGACCCCACTTCTAGCTCTTACAGATATAATGATGTGCACATCTATCCCTTCAAATATTCTTCACCAGCTCATTGTTTACATTGCTACACAACTGTCCACAAAACTGTGGGTGTCTATCACATCTAGGGAGAATAGTACAGTAAGCGTAATGCAAACCTATGATATAGCTGTGTGGGGGGAGAAGTTTAGAGGAGTGTGAGGTGCTCTGCGTGGGGGGTGCAAAAAGGACATGCACACGAATTTCAAACAGAAACAACCTATTTTTAAACTGGTTTGAACCCCAAGGGTATTTTCACACTGTAGTTGTTGAATCAATTAGATACATGTTTCGCCCACGCAATTTATTCTTTTCATCAAGTTTATCATAATAAAGTAGGCCTATCATAAATTTTTAACAAGTAGCTAGGATATAAATAGAACTATCAGACCGCAGTATTGTTACCGGTAGCAACAAAATGGCTACACTGCACTATAGCTATGGAGGCTGCATGCTTACCTTTTTATCCCATATGTGCAATGGTTTGCTTCCAATGCTGTAAAAAATGGACAGAAATCCAATTTGAAACGCGTTTTTAAACATTTTCTTTGTGCGCCCTTACAGACTGTCTATTTCTAACAGCTGCTAAATTGATGATTGCTACCTGTTGGTGACGTTTCGATTGTTGCTGGTCGTTTCGTGTGATAAAAAAACAATAACATGTTATGTTTCCGATGACGATAATAAAATGTAGGCTACGCAGCATGACTGAAACTGTCAAATTGTTTTTAAATTAACAAACTTCGAACACTTTCAGTGTTGCTATGGTTATTTGAAGAACTGCCTATAAAAACACATCCACAAATAATGTAGTTATAGGCCTATTGTTACAAAATGTATTATCATCCTTAGCTTTTTTCCCACGATATTCCTCCAGGTCAAACTAACCCAACGCCATCATACAATTTACACAGACATTTCAAAGTCCTTATAGACAAGCTTTCATTGGGTATTTCACAGTGATGCTCTCAATCCAGAATTCTGATACAAGTTTTCTGGACATATGTGCACTGCTGGCACAACAAGGTAGTGTGTTTTAAACCCAAGAACAGGAGGATTTAAAAGGCACGAAAAAACAAACAACTAAATAAAGAAATAATTAATAAAGAAATAAATACACATAGCACTGACGCTAAAGAAAACCACACAATCATAGACAATCTTCAGTCAAAAATGATAGTGCGTTTGAAACTCGACAACAAGATGGTTAAAAATGTTTAACCCTCCCGCTGTCCTTTGGGTCAAAATGACCCAACGCAGTACCTTGTTCTGCCAGCAGAAGGCGCCAACCTAAAATACTAATAAATAATTTAAACTGTTGAATTTAAATAGCCTACTATTTGTATGCATTGGAGCTGGAGATGTGTACATTTTGCGCAGCGCAAAAACAAACACCCCCTCCCCCCTAATGAACATCTGATGTATTGTTAAAGTGGGTCTAAGTGCCATTTATAACTTTCCTATACGGTTTTGCAAAAACAGTCAAATACAGTTACCTTTAACTATACAGACAGCTGCTTGATGGTAGAGTAATCATCACAAACCACAGATGATAATTAATGCATTAATCTGTATTTTCAGCCTCTGATGTTTGTTGGCGATTAGCACAGTGCAGGTAATAGATTGGGTTCCTCTGGACAGTTAAAGCCAGCTAATTACATTTAGCACAGATGGCTTAACTTTCAACACAGTATCAATCTTCATTCAGGTGGCAAGTTTCCACAACAGAGCCAGATGCTTAGACCAATTCAAAGTGCTATATGGGCAGCGATTGGAAAACGTAAACAGCCAGTCACTTGTCTGATTGGCTGTCCCTGCAGAAAGGGGAATATTGCTCAGATACACTTCACAAGGTGCATATAATATTCTGCAAGGGAAGTCAGGAGGCATTCATGCGCTATTAAAGTAGATAGATAAACAGTTCCCTAACCTAAGTGATAATGATAGGCTACATAGGCGCTCCAAAACATCTTATCTGACAGCTATAGGTTTATGGTTCATCTATGTGGCATTCGTTTCTTGATTGCTTCCTTTGAAGACTTTCTCAAGACTTGATAAACAAGAACTAAATGAGTATTGTAATTCATTATTGATCTCCCCCTCAAGGTGTCCCTGCAAACTCAAAGCGAGATTATTAGTAATGAGCCGTTTTGCTGGCAGTCACAATTGTCATTCATGTCACACCGACAGCCTTAAGTGAAATTTGGGAACACCAGAAGAATGTCAGACATTATTTGACAATGCCTCTTGACTCGAGGGTTGCAGCGAGATCCCTGCAAACCAATCAAGGAATGACTGCTCCATATATAATTCAAAAGTCTTATTATAGTCATATCAAAGAGGGCTGGGCAATATGTCTCTGTCTAGGTGAAATATGCTTTTTATTAATGCACCGATAATGGGAAATTATAGTTAAGCAAGCGCCGTCTCTTTGCTGTGGCTTCAGTGACCGAGGTGATCAGCAGTTGACAGTTACTCATAATCTCTTAATAGTATCATACATCAGGCATAGATGGCTTGTCCTTCAAAAGTTCTGGAAGGTTGACTCATGCAATGTCGGCACACAAATACGTTTATTTATCACTCCACACTTCCAATGTGCCAAACAGCAACTCTTATATATACAGTAATATGCCAAAAAGAAAACAAACTATAGTATGTGTCATGGTCTATTTTTATCCAACAAGCTTCTGAATAAACAAATTGTGAGACAATGTAAATTACATTGGCAAGTACAATCTCATCAGCATTAACACACTCCTGAATAGAAAGCAAGTCATTTGTATGACATTTGCCGGTAAAACTGGTAACGCTAATAGGTTTTGTAATAGAGCCGTAGGAGCAGTTGGTAGCTCTGAGCTGTCACAATGCTATCCGTGTCTTACCTGCTCTCCCACAGTGATATCAAGCTGTGAGGAGAAAGCACTAGCTTCTGCTGTGGAGACAGACTGGAAAGAGGGCGGTTAAGGGTGAAGATGCACTCCTCCAATTATCCTTTCTTTACATGCCAGACTGACTGCCCAGCGAGTCAGCTGTCAATCCAAGCCGTGGCAAGCCAGCAGGAGCCCACAAAGTACAGGAGACCCCCATCACATTTGGAAGCAGGCAGGAGAGAGGTGGGAGAAAGGAAAAAAAAACACCTATATAGCCCAAAGCCACAGCCAGTCGCAATTAAATTGTGGACCCACCGCTGGTGCAAAGGAACTTCAGGGGTCTACTGAAAACCCCAATTACCAGCTTGTCAAATAAGCGCTGTCAGCAAGGGTAGTTTCTGAAAACAAAAAGGAGCCGTGTCTTACCTTTGAACTTGTTTCAAATCTTACAAGGAAAATTAAACGTTTCAATTACGCAAACAGAACTTTTGGTTTATTGTGTTAGAAGAAACTAGAACATGAAGCAGAACCTGGTAGGTATACACAGACCACCATGCAGTTGTGTTCACAAAACTGGCAAACAGATGTAAGGGCTTCAAGATTAAATGTTATAAAAAATAGACCATTTACAAAAACATTATCTACATAGTTGGTTGTGTGGGGTAGGGACAATTATGTATCTAATTTTACATAGAATGAAAACAAGAATCTGTTAACGAGAAAAATGTACAATAAAAAAAAAAAAAATAAGGTAATCATTGAGAAAAAAAAGAAAAACGTTCACAGTTGAGGAGCACAGATGCATACCATGCAGTCTTTGGACAGGAAACCGTTACTACACAGTAGTTTCGTGTTTCCACAAGCCAGTCTTAACGGCGGCCGTACTCTCAGTGTGTATTACGGGCGCGGGCGGACCCAGGTCTTTGAGCGTGCCATTGGGCGTCACCAGGTTCAGCCCGTACCACTTGGGCCCAACTTCCAGTTCACTGGCGCCTTTCCCCGAGCTGGACCCGTCGATGGACGCGGCCGGGCGCTCAACCGGACGCTCGCCGGTACCATCCACTACCCCTCCCCCTCCCCCGACGATGCCGGCTCCGCCTCCTCCCTTGTCGGCATGGCGTGGGCGTCGAGGCAGGCTGGCGCTATCGCTGCTGTCCTGCTGCATCAGGCTCTGGTGGCGCTCCCTGTAGGCCATGTAGGCGGCTCGCCGGCTGTTCCGGGCCGCCACGTCGTGGTGGTGCTGCTGCCGCCTGTGGGGGGCGCTCTGCACGCTGCCCTCCACGCTGGTGGGCACGTCGTAGGCGTACTCCCGCAGCACGGTGAGGCGGCTGGCGCGGTGCGCCCGCGCCCGGCTCTTGTGCTGCCGGCCGCCGGCGTGCCCGTTGGCCCCGGTGGGCGGGGGGTGGGTGTTGGCGCCGACGCACGGCCGGAACTGCACCTCCAGGGGCGCCACGTGCATCTTGATCTCTGTGTCCAGCGAGTGCTCCGTCAGGCTGTTGTCCAGCAGGGCGGCGCCGCCCCCGCCGTTGGCCAGCGGCGGGGGCGGGGCCAGGGCCAGGGGCGGGGCCTTGCACTGGGCCGCCTCCGCCTGCAGATTGGTCAGCTTGCTGCCCGGAGCCGACGCCCCCCGCAGGCTGGGCGCGCTCCTATTGGTGCAGGACGACTCGCTGCTGGGGCCGCCCCGGGACACCTCCCCGTTGCCCCGGGTGACAGAGCCGGTGCCGGACGGCCCCCCGCCCCCGGGGCCCCCTCCGTCCCCTTTGGGCAGGGGCAAGAGCACCTCCCCCTGGCCGGAGTAGCCCCGCCTTCCCCGGCAGCAGGCCCGCGACCACTGGCGCCGGACATCCTGCCTGTTGACGCAGTGGTGCGCCAGCAGGAAGCCACCCAGTGCCAGGGCAGCCACCCCGAACATGCAGCTGAAGGCCAGGGCGGCGGGGGGCTCCTGGGACACCGCCATGGCTCCCAACCACCAGAGGGCGGCGTAGAGCCCCAGGGCGCCCGCTGCACCCGCCAGCTGGGCCGCAAAGGAGTGCTCGTTCTCCAAGGCCGACAGGGCCACAGAGGAGGCCGTGGTGGAGGAGGTTGCTCCCTCGTGGGGGCCGAGCTGGAGGGCGTCGGCCTCTCCTCCCGGCCCCGTGGCGAGCCCCCTGGGCGGGGTCAGACGCTGCTGCTCCTCGGGGGGCTCCTTCAGCTCGAAGCGGCGCTCCGGGTGCCTCCGCAGCTGCAGCAGGATGCTGAGGAAGTACATGCAGTCCACGAAGAAGATGAAGCCCACCGGGCCGTAGAAGGCGCCGATGCTTGGCTCCCATGCCATCCAGCAGCTGGGGGGAGAGGGAGCCATTTACAAGAAGTAGAATAAGTGTAATTGAAAAATAAAAATGTTTGGGAAAATATTTTCTAGTTCTATTCTCGGTTATTAATTCTACAGTGGGGTTAAGAATCTTTTTGGTTTTATTTATATTTTATATATTTGTTCAAAGTAATGAAATTATTTTTCACAAACCGCAAAAGCATCTTGCCACCGCTCTAGTCGGGGGCCCTGACCCACAGTTTGAGAAACTGTGGGTCAGGGTCTCTCTTGAACGCTAATTAAACCCAACTAGTGCAGACAAAAATCAGGCCCGGATTTGTTCATTAGCCTGCTCTGTTATACACTGGGAACACCAAAAGAAAACACAGGCTATTAGCTAGTTAGCAAGATGCAAACACTAATGACTTCCAGAAGTCAGAACTTTAGGGAGGAAACTTTTACAAAAAAACAAAAAATTATAATAATAGTTCAGCCATTATTTACTGAAGCAATGCACACACATAAACAGAGTCAGTCAAAAATCTCCTGAGGATTGAGTGTGAAACGTTGGAGATGGCTTCCTTAATGGACAAACACTGTCTTCAGCATTTCCATGAGCACATATTGAATCATTAGGAGCGCTAATTGCCTTCTACACAATGCAACGACATCAACGGACTACTTACTAAGGGGCATTGGTCCGGCTGCCGTAGTTCTTGATGTTGGCTGCCGCAGTGATGCCGCACACAATGATGGGTATCCCTCCACCGATTAAGTAGAACCTTTTTAGAAAATAATATGGTTTAGAAGCAGTTCTGCTTTATGCAGTTGTTTGCAGGCATCTACGCTGACACCATGTGGCGGAGGATACATTTTTACACAATACATATACCATAATTCCCATTTATACATTATAGACAATTCATTATGCGCAATGAACTCAACAAGGTGAGGGCAATTCCGAATTTCTCCATTGCATTGTGGGAGTTGTAGTGCCTACCTGAGCATAGGCCGGGGCGGTGGGGGAGGCTCATCCAGCTCTTCGTACCTCTTGGCCTTGCGTGTCACCTGCTTGTAGATGTTACGTGCAGTCACCCCCACCCACAGAGCTGTAGCCAGGGTGGAGTAGTGCAGCAAGATGCCCACCTGGAGCAGAATGGATGTGTTGTCAGCTGATGGTTAATGACCATCCCTTTTTTGCTTTATACAGTAAAATGCTCTTCATAACATCCCAGAGAAATACATTACATTTAAATAAATTACTGATTCAGCACAAACAACACTTTATTAAATACTTCTCCAACCCGCAGTTTTCGATTCTATCGCAAATCTCTTGGCATGATAGCAGTCTGAATGGCTGCCCCTGAACTCATTACTCCAAGTTAGTGTTATTCCTGAGGGGAACTGCAGAAAATGCACTGTCAGACATTTCCCCCACACAGGAGCTCTAATGCAAATGAGGGCGAATGAGAAATAAATCCCACGCCAAACAGCAGAACTGTCTTGAGCCTTGAACACCATACTGCGCCTTCCCCTCTACCTCCACCCTGTGTTCCCATAAGCTCATGTTGGCCATGGGGTGTATTCCTCAAGTTCTTTGCGCGTGTACTTCCCCTTGAAGCCGGCTCTACTCTGCTATGGAGGGGGAGGGGCCGTACTCACTGCCTGGCACACGCTGATGTGGCGCGTCTGGTTGATGCCGCCCACAAACACACCACAGGTGAGGAGGATGTGGAGACACAGGTTGACCAGCATGTGCCAATACTTGCGGCTCACACGGACAGACCTGGCAAGGCGGCACAAGAATTAGCATCCAGGAAAGAAAGTAGGAACAAAAGTAGGTAACAATTAAGGTATGCAAACAAGACAGAAAGCAGCGATATAAGTAGGAAAGCAAGCATGAAATAAAGCAGGAGAGAGAGAGCAGGGCAGAAAGGCAGCAGGAGCTGAGGAAGGCAAACCCTACAAAACGTACTGGTGGTGGTACACGTAGCTGACGATGATGGTCAGTAGGCATAGGAGGAGCACGATGGCGGTGGCGTAGACCACTGGGTGGAGAGGCTGGATGGTGGGGGAGAAATACTCCACACTGCTAAGGTCCTGTCAGACACACACACACAAGAGTCAATTCTGCTTTGGGACATTATCATGCCCCAGCACCTTCAGCACACATCAAGCTTACGTAAACCAAAATATTGAAATTAAATTAAAAATTAAATAAATAAATACATTTATTACAGAAATATGTGATAGGTATTAAAAGGTAATTATTCATGAGATGCTGGTCAAGACATATTTAACCCTCGTAATGTCCTCTGGGTCAAAATAACCCAAATCACTAGCTCTTTGTGGCAGATAGAAGGCGCTAAACC
>JAODUG010000010.1:729184-744322 GCA_027564795.1 Aphredoderus sayanus
GGATGTTGTGAGGACAGCCACCTGAGGATGTTGTGAGGACAGCCACCTGAGGATGTTGTGAGGACAGCCACCTGAGGATGTTGTGAGGACAGCCACCTGGGGATGTTGTGAGGACAGCCACCTGAGGATGTTGTGAGGACAGCCACCTGAGGATGTTGTGAGGACAGCCACCTGAGGATGTTGTGAGGACAGCCACCTGGGGATGTTGTGAGGACAGCCACCTGAGGATGTTGTGAGGACAGCCACCTGAGGATGTTGTGAGGACAGCCACCTGAGGATGTTGTGAGGACAGCCATCTGGCAATCCAAGGAGACCTCCTCTCTGATTAATAATATTAGTGAAGCTGGACGGAATCCCTTTGATGCGGTTCAGATGTCCGTTTGTCAGTGGGGACCTTGCTATCAGTCGGGATGTGTGCCAGCCGCCTCTGCCACCCCCTAACCCCCCCCCCCCCCACACACACACACACACACACACACACACACCCTTTTCAGAATACATTAAAGGGGGGCGTGAGAGACAGAATCATCAGATAGAGGGAGGTGAACTGAAGTGGTCGCGAACCTAGTGTCAAGCTCAAATAGCTGAGCGGCCGCAGATAAAACAAACAGGGGACGTGTCGCGCCTGCAGAGCGGCGGGGAGGGGGAGGGGCTGGCGAACCGCCGCGCTGTCCGGAATTCTTTCACCGATAAGGGCCGCTTGTCCTGCATCGCAATTGGGCTATTATCGAGCGTGACCCCTCTGCTGTAGCGGTGACACGTGACCCCTGAATTTATGTATCGCGTGAACTTTCTCCCCACGTCGCGTGACATGAGTTATGTTTCGCGTCGAGCGCTGCCTCGCTCCTCCCTTGGGCCCGGGCCTGACCTGGGCAAACAAAGAATGGTGGATGGAAATATATGTGCTATCACTTTGCCTTTTGGGGTGAATGTTGCTATTAGCAATGTGACCATGCCTTGGACTGAATTCAGTGGGGAGACAATACCGAAATAATAGAATATACGGTGACGCTTGCAGTTCAAGGTTGAACTCACAAATTCTTTCCAAAATTACATTACTCTCACAAGACAGACCAGATAAAACGCTATCAACTTAATTCTTTGTCATTCCCTGCTGCCTTTCATCCACGGTGATTGTTTATTGCACCGTTGGCACATTAGAAGTTGTTGTATGCTCACCCTAATCTTATTTCTCCCCTCTAACCACGATTCCAAACCGTCTTTCCTATCTTATTCTATTTCAGGGCTAAGCTGGGTCTTATAGCTACCCCTCTGTTTTGCAGGGAGAGGAGAAATGCTTTGCTAAGCAGAGGAAGGATTCCTCCTTCACGACTGCAGGTAGTTCCCCCGCCCTCCCTTTAGCTGAGACGCACTATCCCGGGCCCTTATTATCACCAAACAAGCACTTTTTGATGATGATAAGTAATAGCCCCGTCCCCATGTGCAGGACGCGTGTCTCAGGGGACTGGGGAAAGCATAGCGGTCATTTTTCTTGCCTGTTCACCATCCAACATTCCCAGGGAGAGAAAAGGGCCTGCATGTGGCCGTTTGATTCTTTTGTCTGTGTGGCATTATCTATGATTTAAAGACTGAAATACAAGATGGCTGAAGTCTTTATCTTATGTACTTTTAAGTGGTTGAGGTTTAAGTGTTTTTTTCTCTCTAATTAGTATGTGTCTTTATACAGTGTAGCTTGTACATGAGTGGCCACAACACATACTAATGCTGTGACACAGAAAGGCATGCACATGGAGGTCTAAGGAGAAGAATATATATAAAATATACAGTACATTAAAGTTGTGATTGTGTTATAACTTATAAGGCTCACAATCACACATTTCTGCCCCAGTTCAGTGTTTACTGTATATCACTGTTTTATATTTATACAACACAGCTGTGCGTGAAAGAGGATGTAGGTTGGATTGGTGTGACTAGATTGCTGTAGAGAGAGGAGAGCTCAATATTAAGGGGCAGGCAAGAGGAACCTTTCTATTCTGTAACGCTGGCTTCCAGGGCAAATTCTGGAGTGTACCTTTAATCCATCCCACATTGATCGTAAATTAACCCATAGCGGTAAATATACACTTCTGTTTCCTAATAATGATGCAGCAAAATGTGATCTGACCACAGTGTTCCAGGCAGCATTGTACAAGGACAGGAAAATATGACATCAAAACAGATTAATTTACTCCGATAGGGTGGTCGGAATATGTTGGCTGTGTGTGGAGGGGAGGGGCATGTAATCCAGCAGACACCAGTGAATTAGATATCCTACAAACAACTGTGCAACACAAACAGCACCTAGTGGCCTCTAATCCTACAGACAGGCTTGACAGCGGCCTGTCAAAATGTGCGCAGCAATTTGAATGCGCAGCAGGGGGAAGTCCTCACTCTTCACTTCGGAGGGGAATCTTGTTTATTTTCTGCCACACCGGTGTCTTGCTGCCAAGCCACCCTCCTGTCCCGCAGAATAAATCTATAATTCAGTTGGGCGTGTGACACCATTTAATATCATTGCCAGCTAAGAGATAAGAAGAAAATGAGGAGGATGAGTGAGATGGCACAATAATAAATGAAGATGGAAATCGGTATTAAGATGTAAACGATTAAAATGTGTAATAATAAGCTACAGTAACCAATAAGGCAGTACATTTCAAAGGATACTTTTATATATCCCGGATAGAACAATCCTTTTGTATCTCAATCTGTACTACGCCAAGTAAACCACTCAATAGCACTGATATTCAAAGCTGGTGTCCACACCGATGCGTTACATCATCATCTCTGTCTGAGCCAACATGGCCTTTGTGTACTCAAGACATAAAGAGGGGAAGAAAGGGCTACTGGCACCGATTCACGGCTAATGTTTTCAGTATCGTGATGGAGACAACTCATGGAGACAATTCATATTGAAAAAGTGAATTTGTCAGGAATATATTTCCCGGTTGTCAAAAGGCTGTATGTCCACCAGCTAAGTTGCCTGCACTTTGTTGGCAAACACAGCAGATATCCTGGAGTAGTTGATAAGCCCTTGCATCGCCATAAACCACTTTGTCTAAATGCCTTTAGTAAATAAACTATAAATTCATACAAACTTTGAATGGAGATTTATAATATGTAGGCCAATTTATATATATATATATATATATATATATATATATATATAAAACATAAATAAATAAATAAAATATTGTATGTGTCGCAGTGAATCCCACAGCTGCTTCTCAGCAGCCTGACCTTTTGGCCTGTGTTTTAGTGCATTGATCTGCTTGGGTCACTTAGAGCTAAAATGGGTTTCCTCCTCGTGCTCTGCCGCACCCATTTAACCTGAGTGAACCCCATGGTTGCCAGGTTGCTTGACCAGTAGCTTGCATCCAGTTTGCAGAAATATTCTTAGAATGCCTGTAAATTAAAGTATTTAAAAAAAGAGGTATTTGAGGTATTGTGAATATATACTGGAGCGGAGAGTTTGTAGATGCGTTCGGAAGTACTGAATGTTTTTCTGGAAAACGCCTACCTTGTTCATGTATGTCAGCATGAGGACTTAATACAGATGCTATTGGGTTAGAGGTGTACAAAAAAAAGTCCAACTGCACTTTTAATATCTGATTTTGGAATGATAGAGAAGCATCAGCAGTCACATGGGGTCTGGTATTCTAATTTTAGCGGAGGTAGGGGATTATTTATCGTTGTCCCCTCAACATGGAACCCTGCCACCCCCCAGACAAAGCCTCCATTCGCTGGCAGACCTGCTGGGTCCTGGGCTACACACATAACCTGCTGGGCCAGTAGCTCCACACACGACTAGGCCAGTGCCAGGCTGCCCCCTGCAAAGGCGTCTACAGGAGCCTCTCTTGGCAGCTGCTGGCCTTGTGGTGGACTCCATGGCTGTCTTGCTATGTGTGCCGGCCCGCCTTTAGGATTCTGGCGGGCTAAATGTGCCAGAACTGTGCGAGCTGCTGTACTGGAAGTCTCTAGATAAGGCTGATGTGATCAAAACCTACCTGGAATGGATGTCATCTGTAAAACTGTGGGCCGGTCTTGGTGTATAAGCGAGGATGTTTTGGCACTGCAAGGCCCGCCAGTTCACCTCTGAAAAGGGGATGAGGATGGAGGAATGGAAGGGGGGGTCTTGTAAACATGCTCCCTGCAGGAGTGGTGAGCGCTCGCATGGCCAAGTGCGATGTGAAGCGATCCAGCCCTGTCACCTGGCTCTTATTCCCACCATCCTTTCTTCTCCGCCGCGGTCATTTGCAGCGGGGTGCAAAGCTGTAATTAATCTACGTCAAGCAATGGAAAAGAAATATAAAATAAATTGAGCTGAAGCATTAGGTGCCTTTGACGATACAAACCCCCACCCCCCAGCCCCACCGCCCCCCCGCCCCTAAGTGCCACATTGACTTGCATTCACCAAGGAAAAACCCAGGGACCCCCAAGGTGGCATGGCCCACCTGCAGCACTTTCATGTTTCTAATTCCAGCTAAAGCTCCATTTGTCCCATTGCACTCTTCACCACAGTGCCAGGGAGCCAGGCTACTGAGGGGGTGGAACAATAGAGAAACATGTTTAAAAAACATGTGACCCCCTCCACAGACATTATTATCATTATTAATTCAGTCTACATTAGTATATGGATAATGCTGCAGTTCTTATTAATCGCCCATAATCAGTATTTGGTTGCAACAGATGTACAGTATGTATATATTTGTTTCCCCCCTCAGAATAGAAGATGCTTCTTAATGATTTCATATATCAGTTGACTGTCGTGGTCTACATTCAAATCGTTTGCACAGTTAAAGCTCCAACAATAATCCCATTACATGAGGTCTGTAGGAATATCAAATCTCCTTGTCCCAGGTGCCACGATGATACGGACATTGACTGCCTGAATGGATCTAGGCGGTTGTTACAGGGTCGAGGAGATGAAATGAGATTGATCATAGTGGGGGAGGGCCAGAAACATGGGCAGTATAAATGTGGACATCGGGCTAAAGTAATAAACAAGCATGAGTTGTGAGAGGGAGACCATCTAACCTGATGCCCCTTCTTTGTTTTGTGTCATGTTCTCTTATGTAATCTGCCTGTATACAGCATGCTATATGGTTCACAGAATCCCCATTTTCCATATGATTCTTATGAAAGCATATGGGCTAACATACATCTATTGTTAGTAATTTAGTGTTTTACTTCAACGCTTGTCTAGTGTTCCCAGTACTACTACTGACTCTCTCAGACCGTGATAGGTTTGGCTTCATTGCTGCTTCTGATGAACATCTCTTGTAGCCTAATGATGGGGGGTGTGTGTGGGGGGGTAAATCCATCCGAGAGAGAGAAATTAGTAGAGGAACTGCAGCATGCAAACTTTTTTCAGGCTCCATTTAAACTGAACGGATACCCTAATTCATTTCAGCGCACACTCTGGAAAGATGAAGGATTCTGGGGTTTTTAGATCTTGGACCCTGGTGCTCATTTAGGCTTTATTAATCCAATTACTTGCTCAGTTTTACATATTTAATATTGCGCGGGGTTCTCGCTCAGCTCCATGATGTGAAGATGCCCAATGAACTCTGTCGTATGTACCTTTTTTATAAAGGAAGTTTCCTGAAGCTTGCAGATAGAGGAGGGCGGGAGAAGCAAAATGGCTGCAATTCATCACACTATTACACCAATTATGTCGCTGTGAATTTGGATGGACTCGGATCAGGAACCTCTGCCGTCTGCGAGCAGTGGAAGCCAATTCAAACGTGCACATGTCCCAAAATACGGGGGCCATTTATCTACCTCTAGGGAAACCTGGGCCAATATTAATACCCCGACCGTGATTTTCCTATCGTCAGCTCCACCCGGTCGGTGACACTGGTGGTTTACACATAGGTTATTAATGGTCAATAAATATTCACTTGATGTTTAGTGGGATTTTGTGGCGGCCATTAGCTGACTGTGTGTGTGTGTGTGTGTGTGTGTGCGTTGGGCTTGCCAGGCAGGCAGCACATTTGTATTTCTATGGTGTGGTTAACCTTGGGGATCCAGCATGATGGGGAATTGGACCTTGGTTTGAGGCGCCACTTTTATTTTCAGGCTTCTTTTTTCTTCTTTTTTTTGCATGAAGCGGAGCAGTGAATGATGGCCAGCATCGTTTCGGACCCCTTCATTCTTCCTCCTCCCAAAACACAAGGTTAGATGCGCAACCAGTCGTGCAGTCGAACAAATCTGTCAAAAATCTAAATACACTTCCCTGCAAAACAAAACAAAAAAACAAAAAATCTCGGAAGAAATACCAGAGACGGAGCAAAAAAGCAAAGAGGAATTTAACTACATTGTGAGAAATGAGCCAGCTGTCGCCTGCTTCCCAATCCCCCCCCCCCCCCCCACACTTCTCCATGAGCGAACGGCGGCCAGATCTGCGCAAACACAAATGCAATCAGACAGCTTCCTGGTTGAAGCAATGCGCTGTGTACACCTCGCTTGCCGCTGAGCAAACTGTCGTTGACAAACTCTTGTCATCGCCACTCCTCTCTGGCTAGGATTCATGCAGACTGCTCTGAACAATGCTGTGGAGAGGGAGGGGGTGAGGATGAGGGGGGGGGAAACAACTGGAAAAAGGGGGTAGCTATCACAGAGGGACAGGAGGTGGGCGGGAAAAGTAGAGAGATAAAACAGGAAAACTCGGGGGTCGAGAGACAGAGACAGAAGAGAGAGGTAAAACGAGAGAGAGAGAGAGAGCTTGCCTGACTGTTTCACGGGTTCATTCTGATGCATGAAGACAGACAGGAGAATAGATTGGTAGCCTTGGGTGGATAAGGACAGCACCATTCCCCTGGAGAGATGGATTCGACGAGCGAGTGGAAATAAATGATCACAGATTTTAATGGCCTTTCGCCTTGCCGTGGCGCTTCGACTTTACCATTTTCGTACGGGAGAGGCCAATGGCGAGGTTACAGTGATGCCATTTCAACCTGGTAACTGTAGTTTTGCAGATAACATGCAAATATGTGAGAAAGCACAAAAAAACCAACAGCAATGGTCACTGTCTTGATTTGGGTTAAGAGAGCAGGAGGAAAATGACACCTGCGCTGAGCTAGCATTACATGCTAACAGGTGACCTTACGAGTCAATAATGGTGAAATTGCACAACATGCTGCCAATGAAGCATGCAGAGCAAAGAAATGTCTGTTTGTAGATACCGGAGCAGATGGCCATCTACGTTTGCAATACTGTAACCGAACCTTTTCCTTTTTTCAAATTGGTATCTCACGGATGGGTTAAAATTTCAGTGTGGGATGATGACTTAAATTGGAAATGTACCCTAAGGCACACAGGATTTATGGTGTAAAAGTTTAATGGGGAGCGAGGACACTCTCGTCATTTTATGATGGATATGTGTCTGTCGGTGAGAGAATTTACACTTGATGGAGTTTTTATAAAACGTACAGCTAAAGTAATGCCTGTCCACAGTTTGAAAAACTTCACCCAGAACTATTCCTATAATTTTCTACCAAAACTGCATCATTTTCCCTGTATGTTTCTGTAAACAGAGGTGTAGAGAGTGGCCCAATAACACATCCAGTTTAAACTGTATACAGTTGAAGAAGCTATACTGAATGTACTGTATAGCTGTGGTACAGTTGAATTATATACCTGGCCCTGACTTGAAATGTAGCCTTGGGTTGTTGAATAAAAATGTGTCTGACTCTTAATTCCTGTTATGGTAAGTTCCAAACCTCCATAAGGGGCAAATCTGTCTTCATAAGCCCCTGTGAGTCTCCAAACGACTATTTAGCTGTCCTGATCCATTTGTATGATTTATTTCTTACAGTATGTGGGTAATGTCTTTTAAAGATCTAGCAGCTGCAGCAAGACAAGGGGGGAAACCGGCGGCCGACAGATCGCCCAAAATAGTTTAGAATCAAATCATTCTTGCGTATCTCCTCCGCACACTTGCTTTTGGTTAATAAATGAGAATGCTAGATGAGCGCTTGAGATATGTCTGCCATTTCATGCGACAGTATTGCGCTCTCGCCACACGATAGTGATTTCGCAATTAAGATAAGCATCCTCTAAATAATACAACGCACAACAGAATATAAATTGACGACATAAAACACAAAGCTGGCGGGCTTAGGAATCTATTCTGGGCTCTGGGAAAGTGGCTCCGAGGAAACAAAAGCAGTTGGAAACACCGCAAAGACGATTTAAGGAGTAATCAAGCTTCGCCTTTCTGTCTCAAATGCTGACTTGCTCTTTCCTTTTTCCCATACCCAGAGAAACAGTTTCTTCCATCACACCCTGACCTCTAACCCCTAGGGACCTGGCCAGCAGGTGGAGGCCAAGGCCTGAGATGAGTCGTGTGTGTGTGTGTGTGTGGTGGCTAGAGTGGTGGGGGGCAGGGGCTACTTTGACCCCATCCGACCACAAGCATCCGTCACCGTCAGAATGACCAGTACCGGTGCTCAGTCTAGCATAAGGGAGAGGCGAAAGTGTTGTGGGGAGAGAGAGATCAAGACTGATTGGTGAGGGGTGGGCGCTCCTCTATCATCATTCCACATGTCTGGGGGGAGGGGGTTGTGCACCAGCTGGACGGAGACAGAAAGAGAGCAGAGGAAAAGGCAGGAGGCTGCAGGAGGAGCCCGTTTGTGAACTAGCTAAATGTCAGAAGCTGACTGAACCTTATGGACTGCAAGTGGACAGTGGAGTCTTCCATTGTGATGCTGCGGTGGGCTTTTCCTTCACTCCTGTAGGAATAGTGTCTCGGTTAAGGTGTCCTCGTACAGCAAAACACAGGAACACATACAAACGCAAGACCCCACACACACACACACACACACACACACACACACACACACACACATCTCTGGCTTAGACATGGCCGCGTCGATAACTAATCCTGACCTTTTCCCCGGCCGCAAAATTGCAAAATAAGATGGAAAATAAATAATAAAACAAAATACATGGTGGATGCTATCGAGACAGCCCGCGTTGCTTCCTGTGGGCCGAGCAACCACAGCAGCTAATGGATTGAGAAGCAAGGGGGGAATGGGGATACGCATTGGGTAAAACGACTCCTTTCCCAGTGGCCCAAACGGGGCGAGCTGGCCGTGGGATAGATTTGCTGTGTGCCAGGATTTATGTTTTGTTTTATTTGTTGTTTTTGTTTAGTTTGTTTTAGGGGGGGATATGGTTAAGGGTGGTCCTACCCCCACATATGCAGAGGCAGTAGGTGGGAGTGCATGTATTGCATACATATCATAGGTGACCTATACAAATCGCTATGCATGGCAAATAGCTTTACCTGCTAGTTCATTATAGGCTACAGTGGCAACAGGCTACCTGTCAGAACTTAGCCACGGAATTTAGCTTAGCCACAACCATGCCAACTTCTCCAGGCATCTTGCTGTAGCTCATGTTTGGTCATATTACCCAACCAACCCGTACTACAGTGCTGTGGCAATGGAGACACCATGCCCACACCCTACAAGCTTTACTGACATTCCACTCTCCTCCACAAGGGGGAGTGCTTTGTTTCATGGGTTGCAGCTTTTTTATGCTGGCGCCAGGTCAGCTTTAAGCTTTGGGGTTCGGCCAGTTTGCTCTTCCCTAACTCCCTGCTGTTGACGCGGAGACTAATAAGGTGCAATGATCCAGACCTGGGTCATTAGTCGATGCTAATGACAGTGAGGAAGATGGCAAACGAGGGTGCATACATGTAAACAAACACACACAGAGGCAGATGAAATGGATAGGGTTTGTATATTAGCCCAACAGTACACACAAAACAGCCATTTAGCGAGACAGTACAGTTAGCCTGTTTACGCCATTGCTAAAACGATGGCTGGCTATGGACAAAACCACAGAGGTTGTTTGTTTCTTTGTGTCAGCTGCGGCGGCAAGAAAATAAATAAACATAAACAACCCCCTTTCCTCCCCCCCTCATCTGTTCCCTCTGTTTCTCTGTCGGCAGATCAACAGGCCGTACCTGTGACTGCCGGCACACTGCGCTGCTGAAATGTTCCGGGGCTTTTGATGCAAATAATACACATTTGTAAGACTCATTAGTCACTCAGTGGGTAATGGTGCCAGACTTGTCAGGAAAAACACAGCAGAACCAGGTAAAGAAAAAATAAATACGAAAGCTGAGCTAAAGTGTGTGTGTGTGTGTGTGTGGTGGGGGGTGGGGGGTTAATTGTTAAAACTACTGCTATATAGAGGCATATGGGAAATCATTGAATTGCAGAGGCAGGGGGATGTATGTGGGAATGTACATGATGGGCATGCAGGCGCACACACAGTGAAGGAATACTGACTGGGGTATGTTGATGTCTGGGCTCATTCCTTCAGTGTCTTTGGTTTTCCAAAGTGTTTGAGGAGCGGGTCTATGGTCTCGGAATTTTAGTGTTTTGTGTTTCAGGGATGGCGGGAAAGAGACTCCGGATGTTTGGGCTTGATTTTCTGTTTTTCCAGGTGCTTGTTTCTGATTGGAGGGTTGGGATGATAGGTGTTGGTATTATTACATTGTTGTTGTTTTTATTTTAGTTGATATAATTGTTTTTAATGGTTTTGTAGTGTGAAGCACTTTGTGTTACACGTATTTGTATGAAAAGTGCTATATAAATAAAGATTGATTGATTGACACAAGCAAACTGATATTTTGGGTCAGATAGCTTGCAATAAACAAATACGAGCATTGGAAGCCTGAGTTGTGTTAGAAGCCATGATGTGCTATCCCAGGAGAAATTGTGCGTTTATGTGCTACTAATCTACTGGGATGTTTCCAATATCGTTTTAAGTACACTTTTCAGACATGACTGTGCTCTGAATTAATTTTCTGCTATAAGACTCAAAACAGCCATCATCAATGAAAATAACTGCTTTGCGCACCTTGTTGTCTCATGTGTCTCTACACTCCCCATTTGACAATATTATTGGCTTTAAAATGTACATTGTGGCACCCAGTTGTGCTGGGTGGCTCCTTCACAAGGCTCCTTGTGAGCTTGCTTTTAGTGTGCAATATGTTTACTTCAAAGTTGCCGTGACATTTCAGCTGCTTAATTTAAACAAATTGCATTTGGATTTGTAGCTACTAATTTGCCCATATGTATTTTGAATAGCTTGGAAGGGTTGTGAAGAAGTACAGTTTTTCCTGGCCCTGTCTGAAGTTGCGCCATCCAGTGGTCACCAGACACATTTTGTAATGCATTTATTTGTGCTACGCTTTAAGTTATTTTTTTTAATGAAGTCTTTGCCTCTGGCTATCCACAGCATGGCTAATTAATCGGAGTAATTATTTGCTTAGGCAGACAAAGTGAGCGTTTTTGTCCGCGTTCGGCAGTTTCCAATAGGGGAACATTGTGTCCGGATGAGGGCACAGTGAACAGCGCTCTATAGCCGGAGGAGAAAAAGGGAGCGGTGACAATCCCATGGGTGAGAGAGCTTTTGTGGATTTTTCTGCGTGCTGGGGTGGGGGCGGGTGGTTGGCGGGGGGGGGGGGGCTGCGCAAGTCAGTTTGGAATTTGGGCCTGGGCACATGTTATGGTCACTGCTAATTAAGTAGAAGCTGACACCAAAGTGTGATTGTATCAGCCGTAATTAAGTCCAGAATGATTTTAGGGACTCGCTGGCGCTCTGCTAGGAAAATGAAAAGGCTCAGACAGAGAAGGGAATTTCCATAATTTAGTGAAAAGATGTAGTCGTGTGCATGGGCTGGCTAAAAATACCTGCCGAGGAGAAAGCCGCCTCCTGCTTCTTGATGGACAACGGGTACAAAACAACCCAAATGCTTTTGTTTGCTATATAGAGCGAGGTGTGTGTGCGTGTGTGTGTGTGTGTGTGAGCAGCAGGCTGTATCGTGTATTGAACGCAGGCAGACTAAGAAACACACAGACGTTTCCAAACATATGCCGGTGCGCTCAATTGAACCAATACACACATTCAAAAAGAGGCAATTTACGTGCACGGATGCACACATACGCACAGTGAGAAATTATACATGAACACAGTTACGCCCCACGCAAACATACTCACATCCACCCTAGTGGATTAACTCACACATACAAACCAAGCACAAGGAAGGTGAGAGTGGAAGGCTGTGAGCTTTAAGGGCGTGGCTAACTTCACTATAGCCTTCAAAGGCAAGGCACTGCCATAGTGTTGTTGGCTCAGAGGAATGCTTAACCAGTCCATGATAAAGATGGCTGAAGTGCATGTTGTCTGGTTTACCCTGTCATCACTGAACTTATTGTATGAACGATACATTTGGTTGTTTTATGGACTAAGAAACCAAAGGAAAAAAAGAACATCCCATTTTTAGGAAAGTGTTTATAAGCTCTACAAATGTGTGTGCAAAATCTTAGTGGGTAGACAATTGTTTATCTCTATGCAAAAACTTAAAAGCAATACTCCTAACATTTCTCTGACCAAATATAGATAAATAAACCACCACTCTCGCATCAAAACAACACGACACACCCAAGATGCACCCTGTGGAACACAGAGAACCTGTTAGCAGAGCACATGGGAAGACACAGCTTTCGCTCTTAAGGTTCTCCACAAAACAGCGAGACACAGACAGACACACATCTTACACTTGCACTGATACCTTGCTTTGACCCAGCCGTAGCAGTAAACACTAGACCATCACGAAGAGCTCCATAATATTCAGAAATAAAGGCATCATAAACAGTGCGTTCCAGAAAAGCATAGCAGTCTCGGTCGCGCACACAAACACACACACACACGCACTCATTTCTGTGTTGAATGGGATGGGGTCCTTCGAGCACCCTAAATTCGTTCATCTGTCAAAGTGTCAAGACTCCACGCATCATTCCCTACTCACAGCACTTCTCACACACACACACACACACACACATAAGAGGCCGCGAACATCTCTCAAAAGCAAAAGGGCTTTGCTATATTCCAAATAAAAGGGGCTTGCCGCGATACCAGCTCTCATGGGAGACGACTGCTGCCTCTGTTGTTTGCGTGGGAACAACAAAAGCTAGCAAACTGTTTAAGGGACCCCGTGGTGCTGAAGGGAAAAATGAAAGAAAAAGCCAAATTTAGCTCTCCACAGCTCTGTCCCACTGACGCTGTACAAGAGACACCTGAGTTCCAACAGCCTAATTCAATGCTCCCAACGAACAAGTGGTTTAGTGCAATATTTTCTTTTTCATCGCTGTTCTTCTTGAACTAAATATTTAGTTCAGCACACTATGTAATATACTGGCAGCTGTCAGAGATGCTACTGCAGTAGCTTGTGGGAGGAATTAATGAAATAATGAAACACTTTCATCTGATCAAACTGAACAATAGCCTGCTTTAAAACTTGAGCTAGATTAATATCCTTGGTCTGTGCTGGATTTAATAACTCCAGGGTCAAACATGTCAGCTGCATGCCAGACGTTCAGTCTCTGAGTGATATACATACGTTAGTGTGTGTGTGTGCCATATCCTAGTGTTCATTGGTCCACAACAGCCCTGTTTTGTGCAGGACTTGTGTTTACAGACAGTGTTCCCACACTGGTCTTCTAGAATAACCTCTGACTGTTTTGCAATGTCCTTATGTACTTGAATACACGGAAGAGGTGCTCGACCGCTACCTTCACAAATCCCTCAGGGGCCTGGATGTAAAGTGGCGTAACCTGCATACGAATGTGTTTTATGATTCAAAAACAAGGGGGGGGGAGTCACAGTCAAATCCACACAGGTCAGGACAAACTCGCAACATATGTAAGCGTAAACAAAAACGTTTAGCGAAGGAAAAGTAATTTGCATTGTACATTGTACATTGTGTATCCGTTTGGTCTGTCCCCTTTGTCTCCCTTCCATTTGACACACACACACGCACACACGCGCACACACACCACAAAGGTCACGGGAGCCCTGGAGCGTGTAGTATCCCATCACACCTCAGCGGTCCCAACACATCCCCCAGGTGAGTGGGGATGCAGAGCTCCCTCCTCCAGAACGCAATGCCATTTGTGTATGCGTGTCACCGGGTTGTGTGTGTGTGTATACCCCGCTGTGTGTGTGTGTGTGTGGGGTGGGGGGGTCGTGGAGGAGCCGCAGCCCGTGGCATTCTCACCGGGTGCCTTTCCGGGGGTGGGGGGGATGTTGTCGCGTGGAACACAAACCATGGCAACGCCACTTATGCGGGCGGCGGCCTCAATCTCTCTAATTGGCGAGTTTCCCTCGGCGAGCTCGCCCGGGCCTCCGTGAGGTTGTTTGCCATCACCGTGTGTGTGTGTGTGTGGGGGTGCACTGTAGGTATCTGCCCCTCCCTCCTCGGCCCCAGACGCACGTTCCGAGTGAATTCCGAGTGAATTTGTCCCCGTCAGTGATTAATGTCAACCCAAACGAAATGACAATGGCTTAGAATGGTAGACGATGGCACGGGGCAATCACAGGAGAGGGCCATTAGCCGATTGGTCTGTAATGGCCGCAGCTAAACTCTTCCTGAAAACTTTAAACCGGCCCCACCCCCGTTTTGTGCATTTCGTGGGGCTCCGCGGTTTGTCTTCTCCGTTCCCTAATCCCTTTCTCTCTGTCTTTTATCGCTCCAACTCTCACAAACAGACGTCTTCTTATTGAAAGCGGTGTCCTGAACTGCCTCTCTCCCTCTTTTCCTCTCTACTTCAGCACTTCCTTTATCCCAGTAACAGTAAGATGAGTGTGTTTGTGGCTGAGGGGCTGGTGGTGGTGGTGGGGGGTTAATGTCAGCCCGGACCATGATCCGCTCTGAGAGGTTGATTTGCCGTGGCTCAGCGCCCCAGAGGCCGATTAACATTCTGCCGCTAACTCCCCCAACTCCCTCGTACTGTAAGGCGCCGAAGCCTGTCTACATCCTTCCTATCTCTCTCCCTCCCTGTCTCTCTCTCTCTCTCTTCGTTTTTACACCAGACAGTTGTTCCTGCCTCCTCGCGCTAATATTGAACCCCACAGATACCACTGTCATGACTATCCCAGAGCTAACCTCTTTGGATCTAGCGAAGCACCTTGCCAGCGCGGGAGTAATTATCCGCAGGAACGGCACTTTCACTTCCTCTCTGTGAGTCTCAGTCGTTGTGGCGGTGTGGTAAGTACCGGCTTCCCTGTGGGACAAAAAGGCCCAGACAAGAGCCTGAACTTCTGGCCCTCTTAAAATAC
>JAODUG010000010.1:747680-760541 GCA_027564795.1 Aphredoderus sayanus
CGTACTGCTGTGGTTGAACTACAAGACAATAGTGTAGGCATGCTATTACTTGCAACACTTATTTGTAAATAAGCTCAACTCGGGATGCTAGGAACTACTTCCCTGTCACCCGCATGACCACTGCTGTCTCCACGGGCCTTGGCACACAGGCAAGACCATGTCAGTTGACAGTGTTGTCACTTCCCTTTGCTCTGGTCTTTAGGCTGTGGAGGTACAAGGGTAGCAGATGGCTCTCTCAACAGCCCCCCTCCCCCATCACCAAGCAGCTATGGGTTAGCCACGTATCCGCCATCTTGGACTGCCACGCGTCTCTCCCAGTGCAATTAAGTCTAGCTGACTCCTTGGAGCTCCCGTCCTCAGCAGGGGGTGTTTCCACAGCAACCTCGCCATGCAGATGCCAGCTCCGGTGTGTTGTGTGTAGAAGCCCTCGCCACGCGTGTCCCACTGTGCGCATATGGCATTTCTCCGTGACCTGAATGTTTAATAACACCGACATGTTTTAGGGAAATTATTTTAAGGTGCGGCTGGATCAGCAGCAGGAGAGCTGGATGGAAGTGACCCTCTGTATGTACAAATAAAGCTGTTATGTTGGGCTGTCATGCTGCCTTTAGTACGCATAGAGTGGGTATTGGTTTGCTGTCGGGACTCGCCGCGTTAATGTTGTATCCCAATGAACGCGGATGAAAAATGGTTTGTAAGATATGTACTAATGAGAGAAATAATATGCCACAATATTTCTCGTGGTGGAAAACCGCCTCTGATCATTGTTAATGGAAGGTCCCAGGCAGTAGAGAAGCTGGAAAATACTGTTTTAATGGGATAACAATGACATCTACCAGTGTTAACAGTGAATCTAGTCACCCCAACCATAGATTTACAAAATTCAGTTTTAGCTGTATGAATATCAGGCTACATATAAAGTAGCAGTCCCTTAAAATTCTTGTCAGGGAGTTAGGCTGGACACACTTAAATCTTTATTAACATTATGATAAAAACGCTAATCAGATTTGGTCCCATGTATTTTGTTTGGATTGTAAACAATAACAATCAATAGTTAAGTTCTTAGAATATTGCCACTTTGTTGGTACATATGCTTCTAGCAATTATTTCCTGGAATATTAGATAATGTATGTTGTAATGTTGAACATAATTAGTCCTGATGACATGCTGCTGTCATTATTTTAACAGAATGCTGTTTGCGAACAACAACTGGTTTATGATCTCTTCTACAACTGCCAAATATAGTGTTTGTAAGTTGCCTTGGATAAAAGTGTCTGCTAAATGCTGTAAATGTCTGAATCTATGTGCATGCTGTGAGTGAGATATGTAGTCCACACAAAGGCATGTTAAACTAAGAAAGTAAAAAGCACCAACTAAAAGTTCAATTCAAAGGAAAATCTGCCCAAAACTACAATGGATTGATGCGGTACCTGTAACATGATCATTAAGCTACATTTAATGAGTTAAAATTAGTGGTATGTCTTTACTGCTGTCTGTGTCTATCTTTTGCGTTAAGGGTGATGGGCTCGCATCATATACGGTATTAGCATGCGCTGAATGAGCTGTGGGACTTAATGCCCCGTGACGACAAGGTAAATGAAAGCCGTTTGCTTATGCAGATGTATTTGCAACCTAACACGAGCTGAAAATGGCCTTAGGACGTTAGGCAGCAAAATAGTACAATGTAGATACTAGGTGTAGCTGTGATTTGAGCTCATGAGGTGGAAATGGCTGTTCAGCCAAATGCTAATGAACCAAAAGAAGAAAAACGCAACCTTCACCCGTGGTGAGCTAACTAGTAATGTTAAGCTAACCACTAGCTAGCGCTAACACCCTTCCCCGCCCAACACCAACACCATCGACCCACCCCAATCAATGTATTTCTCTCAGTATGTCCATCCACATTATACTGTAAGTGTCGAACCCATCTCGCGTGCAGAGAAGCATTGTTGTCACTTTCTGGGTCAGTAGTTATAGGCTTGATGTGCTTTTATTAATGCTATCGTAATCATGTGAGCCTTTGTGTAGCAAAACCTTCATGCTGGTGAACCTCCTATGACACAGCGAGTCAAGGAGCTAGGAACCTCTATAGGTAAGTGGCAAGAGGTGACCCAGGTCACAGCAGGCTCTTATCTGCCCCTTTCATCCAGTTAGGAAATGAGTTGAAATCCTTCACTTACACGGACGCGCACACACAAACACACACACGCACACACACGCAGTGGCCTCAACGTCTGCCCCAGCAGCCACACTATTTCCTAATTTAGATCTCGGGAGGGATAACCAGCGAAAACACACATACAAACACACTGAGGGGTAAACAGTCAGTCACATAGCACACACACACATCAATTGACTTGCCATCTCTCTCTCTCTCTCTCTCTCTCTCTCTCTCAAACCTGAGGTCTCTCCCTCGGGGAGGAGGGCGAGCGTGCCTGTGCGTAAACAAACGTGCGCGCACATGGCCCGGCTGGTTTGCAGGAGTGGACAGGCCTTTTGTGAGATAACGGGCAAACGCAGGCTGACAGGCTGGGCCAAGCCATTATTGAATTGCAGTGAAGACTGTATTACTTCAGAGCGAGATAAAAGACTACCAACAAGGCGGATGGGGTTGGGAGGGTGGTGGGGGGGTTAGTGGTGGTGGTGTGGGGCGGGGGACATCAAACAAGGCCGTGTCCGGATTGTGCCAGGAGTAATCCGGCTGAAGGTAGCGCTGATTTCCCCCAGGCCAGGTGCCATTTCTCCTTGAATAATTCTTATGAGCAATCCGACAGCAGCCCAGGCTTTGTGCCTTTATTTGTGCCGTCTGGTTTATTCCCCTCGATCCTAACCCCCCCCCCCCCTTTCCCACCCATCGCCCACCCTTCCTGACTCACCCCCTCGCCCGCCCCACCCCTATTCCTCGTGGCTTCCTCCCCCTCTATCTCGTGGCCGGGATTGTCCGATTTTGTGATTGGAATTTCTCCGAGATCGTTTAATTTCATGTGTCGGTCGGCCTGAAGGCCCGGGAACGCTTCTGGGTCGTGAGTGGAGGGGAGGTTACGGGCTCCTCTGGGGAAATACGCGCGGCGGTAGTGTTGTTTCTTTTGTCGCCTAGAAGGCAATATGGACTCGACCAGAAAACAAAAGCCACCTGATGGTGAGGAAACATTTGGCGCCGTGTGTCTGCTGAACTTATCAGCAGTCGGAACAGTCTTTGATCTCTACACAGGGATGCAGTGCATACAGGCACCGTTTGCTAGCTTGAAACCCCTCAGGCTGACGAGTAAGGCTGGGGATGTCCGCTCCGTAGCCGCCTGGAAAATAAACCAGCGCTAAAACAAAGCAGAAATAAGTGCTAATGGAGGGGGATGGGGCTGCTTTCATCCCTTCTTCTGCCTCTTCTTTAACCATGGTGGGATGACGGCAGTCTTCCTGAGCGTCAAGAGCTGAGTGGCATTGGACTTGACAGCGGTGCTGACAAGTCATTAATCAAATATACATGCATGGAAATCTTCTCCAAGGCATGCCAGAGGTCACGCTCAGGTGGCAGGCGAATAAAATAACTGGGGTGAAAAGAGGCTTTTCCCACATCGAATTCCAATGCAATTTCCACCACTTGTGGTGGGAGACTGGAATCTAACCATACAACTTCAATTCTCAGTGTTATGTCGATACCTAGTTATATTGGTCTGTGTATATACATTTCTTGTTTTTTCGGTTAGTGATGTTTGTAAAATCACATTTTATTTGAAGATAATACATTAGTATTTGATGGTATCTAACAAATGTTTCACCCTACATATCTACATACAGTGTGCACTGTACACAAACAGTGGTACACAAACATACATACATACATACCGTACTGTACACACACAATGTTCAGTGGCAGTTAAATATGGTAGATATGGCTGAATGAATGAGAAAATTGAATCAGAGCGCCACTATAAATAGAGCATTTCTTGACATTCAGAGAGAGCGCTGCCTAGAATATACGCCTGAAGCCATGTAGTTCTGTTCTCTAACAGAATGACCAACTATTCAGTACTTCTGTTTGTTTCATTGATTACAGACCCAATGCATTATGACCACTGTGGTAAGAAGTGCAAGACGCAATCATCATTAGCTACTCTGTGATTCAAAAATCAGGCCAAATTGTCAAGTAGATTGGCACAAATTATTTTCCGCCGCTAACGGTCACCCGTTCGACAATCAGTTTTGTAGTGAGACCGCTCTGTTGTGTTATTTATTCGCTGACGCGATTCACAACATGATAATAATAATTAACTGAGGTTATTAATTTTTAATGAGACACCTAAATGGTGTGCCCCAAGGGCCTATAACCCCTGGTTTTAATTAATATGCGGTGGGTGCACATTAGGCTTTCAATTAGAATGGGGGTTGGGGGGAGGGGAGGATGGCCAGGCAATCATCAAGCACTTTTAATCCATATGTTCATCAAGGGTCAGAGTCATGCCTTTTTAATCAAGCACTCTAGACCTGAAAGAGTGAAAACACACATCTATCAGTCATTCACTAAGACCAGCCAGAGTGATTTTGGACTTCAACAAAGTGCTCTCTTTAATGAGCTTGGCTTTAGACAGTAACGCGGCATGAAATAGCAGGGGGGAAGAGGAGGGCCTGAGAGAACAGTGACAGAAGGGGAAAAAAAGGAAGTAAAAGTCTTCGAGTGGCGCTGGAAGGGGGCGGTAGGATTAATGAGATGCAAATTAGGCCCCCATTTGTTCAAATGCTGACAGCAGAAGCACCGCTTTGACAGGGGATGCCGTCAGTCCAATGAGCGCAAATAAACACTTCCCCCGCTTTACCACCCAAACAAATGGCTTCGCTGTGCCAAGGCGTGGCGTAATCCGTTGGCTTGGTGCGAATGGCTTGCTGCCAGTCGTGGAAAATGGGATTTCTGTGGCAAGGCTTGGGCAAATGCACATTGGGCAGTGTTAGTTCATCTTGTAAAACAACAGCCGCTCTCCAAAGCTTTGCTAACTGCTGTGTTTGCTGAGTCTTGTTTAACCCTGATGTGGTTGCATGACAATGTTTTAACGCCTTCTCTGGAGGAAAAAAAAAACTTCTTTCTCCTGCAAGAAGATCCTGAAACTCATGAAGTGAAGATGACATAAACGAGATAGAAAAATATAGATTAGAAAAATATTAAATATATTTACACACTGTCTACTCCAAATCCTACATGCATGTTTAACTCATTAACATTATAACAATTTATTAGATGATATATCATTGGAACCAAATACCTGAAACTAAACTAAACCTGGTCAAAACCATAGGATTCAGTTAAGGATTGTACCGAGATCTGATCTACTCTGTAGTATTAGTAAGTAGTTTTTTCCCCAAACACAAGGAAAATGATTTCATCGAAGGACTTATTCATTCCAAGTGTACTTGTGCATGGTCATTGGCAAGCATGTAGGCTACACACACTTACAAGAGCTTCGGCTGCATCATTAACTATCCCAGGAGTCCTGGGGAGATGTGTTCTGCTTCTGAATAACTGTAATTTTCTCAGGCACTACTGTGGAACCGCTGCTCTGATACAATTTAAATATCATAACTAAATCAAACGGGTGCGGCAGACACTTTAGTGTCAGAGGCATGAGGACTTCCTGTACTGATCTTATGGCTAAACTAGGGCTCTAAAATGGCACAAAATGGCACACTTATAATCACATTCAAAAATATTGGTAGGACACATAAAGGAGTGGACATTGAATTATTAAACATAGTCCTTTACTTGTGGCTGGACTGAAATTAGAAGTTAGATAAAGTTTTTGTTTTGTTTTGTGCACGCCCCTCCCCTGTGAGCAGTTATCACTCCTCTCTGCTCCTCCCCCAATAAGGTGATTATCGGCATCACCTGCAGCTGCAGCAACCTTTTGTTGTGTGAGTGTACTGTGCTTATGCTAACTGTCCAATGGTTATGACAACAGTATAACAAAATACGATGCGAGGAGAGGTAGCTTAAGTATTGCCACGACTGTAACGAGGGGAGTGCAGGCGCAGACTGACAACAGACCACAGAAAGACATATGCTTCTTTGAATACGAGCCTCGCACGAACTGTAATGTGAATAAACTGGCGGCTCACGGCCGACAGAAACGTAAACGAGCAGCTCAATGGTAACAGGCGCAATGTGGTGCAGCAATATGCCGGCAATGAACAAAACGAACCCCAACATAAATACCCTCCCACACAGGTGCGCATAATAAAGGTGAGTGCGTGGGTGTGAGGTGTGAGGTGTGTTGGTTGTGTGAGTGGCTACAGCCCGGTTGCACCGCACGCCGGCGGGAGCTGTGGGTGTTGCATCACCAGCCCTACAAATACAGATTGAATTTATTTCAATGCAGACGGACAGACAGATCGATCGATAGGGGCGTTGGTGTCGGCTAATGCACACCAGCAATTACGCGCTGCCGTAATCACAGCATCCAGTGACAACATAATCATAGCACAATCAGGTAGCAAATCAGTGGCAATTTGCAAAGTACCTCTAGAACTTGGAGGGGCTTGGCGAAATGTATGTGTGGCAGGCTGGAAAAAGGCTTTAATTACCCTAATGAGGGGGTGACAGGCGAAGGTAACTGCGACCCCTGTGTGGCTTCATGCCACCCGTGTGAGGAGCCGGGGTTGGCTGTAGGCTCTGCGCACACGTGTGTGTGTGTGTGTGTGTGTTTAAAGAAAAAAGAAGACAAAACTCCAAAAACGAAAACGCGGCAGCACAACAAGCAGGTGTCAAATTGGGCTTTGATTGAGAAGACAGGAAATGGCAGATGCACAACTCGTTGTTGGTAATTCGTCCTGTGATTTCCCAGCCCCCCCTTACTTCTGAGAGGCTGTGCGTGCGTGAAACCTCTCATCTATGTGATTGTGTGCGCTTGTGCTTGTGTTCACGTTTGCAAGTATGTGTGTATTTAATAGGTGTGATAATGAGTTGGCTGAACCTCCATTTTTGTTATGGTGGCTGCTTATCTTGCCAGGTTCTGGCTGCCAGCCAAGATGTGCAGATATTGATACGTTCAGTGTATTTTAGGGAATGAGGGGGAATTTCTAATATATTCACGCATGGGGAAAGCAAAAAATGGAAATCCACAGAGCGATGGGCAAAAATAACTGAAACCGCTCGCATCATTTCAGCTTGTTCGCCCGAAATAAGAAATACCTTTGGGTTATGTTATTAAACTTAGAAATGAACAACAAGGAAACTGAATTAATCTCCACCAAGAAGGAAAGCCAGATAATTCCAGTTGAGCAAATTGAATTGGAATATAAATGTTAAAAATGGTGCACATGCTGGCCCTGGGTTCTTGGAGTATGGGCTGTGAATTGAGTCTGCGCCTCTCCTACTGTTTGCTCTAATGTGTGGATAACAACAAAATTAATTATACATATTAATGCTTGCTTGCCAATTTTTCTTTGCATGCACATCTCCCTGAAAACGTCTTTCTTCAAAAAAGCATCCGTCCAGAATTCAAACCAACTAATCTCCAGTTGCCTAGGGAGAGAAAACAAGCATCTTTGAGGGAATAAGTTACATTCTGCTGCTGTGTTTACGGTGTGTGGCTGAACGCACGACTTCAGAGCTGGCTTTTCAATCAGAAGCCATCAGAGGCATTCCTGCCAGATAAGATGCTGGGCTGCTCTATACTCTTAATAGGCTGTGTACAGAGGGAATACAGTACACACTGTACAGAAAATAGAAAAATCAGAGGCTCAGCTCTAACTGACAAAGGAGGGGAAATATTGCAATAACAGTAATGATTAACTTTCCTTTATCTCTCAAGAGGCAAATTGCTTAAGAAATTAATAAAATATTAACTATAGACAGTAATCATTAAGTCATGAAACAGTCCATATACAGTATACCTTTACCAATTTGTACACCCTTCAACCAACAATCTAGAATACCAGTTCTGATAGTTGTCATCTATTTTCTTCAGATAATCTACTTCTAATTTACTAATGCTCTAGCGTTGAGTCCTACCCCTGAAGTGAAATAACAATATAATAAACTAATGATAAAAGGGTTTACTATTAGGCTACTGTATGTTTTTTGACAGTTTATTATACAAATGAATGTACATCTAACTGCATTACTGTAGAAGTACATTATGAGACAAAATAATTTGCTGAGAGGGACATTTTTTCCAGCCAAGAGGCAGGTGGCTCTACCCTATACATAACACAGAAACATCAACAGTTACACAACACCAAACGTCTCAGCAACTTCAAATAGCAGGTGAACACCACAGGAGTCTTGCATATTCTGTCACAGGAGTCCTTGCTATTCTGCCACGCTAGACAGATTTCAAAATATATCTAGTCATTTCAGGTACTTGCAGACAACACAACTGACCACACACTGACAAAACCCCAATTTGATGATTGGGACCCTTATATAAATGTTATGCTGTAATTGAAGGAGTTTTTTCTTCTAAACTAACTAAAATGTTGGATTAATTGTGAATAACTCCAAATAAGACTTCTTGGGGATTGACTACATTATCCAAATGTGTAGCAGAAGATGCCGAAAGATATCAGGGAAAGTTGGACCTCATCACAAACTAAGTTATTACCAAGTTTGGTATTGGTAGCCCCAGCAGAACAGGCCTATATCACCTGGTATAAAGATTCATTTGTGTGATCATTGGAATTGACTTTTAAGTGACCTGCTCACTATAAAAATGAGGCTAATTACGCTAGAATGGGAGTGTCACCTTTGTGAAAACACTATATATTGATGCCTCCATTTTAATAACACACATGACCTTTGGCAGTCACACCCTTGAGCTAGACAAATACCATGCAGAGAGAGAGACGTCTCAGCCCATTTCTGTGAACTAGGGGATGATGAGCTGGACCAAGGTTTGCGCGATAAGCTTGCTTTACCATTTACATTAGACTTGACTTTACGTGCCTGCCCTTCAAAGTCACTAATGTATCATCTGTCCACTCATATTTAAAATACAAAAACTAAAATCAAGATTCGCAGTCGGTGTCAAGGAGGAGATGAATCCATTCTACAGTGTTGAAAGGCTTTGAGAATCTTCTAATAACTTGAAGCTCTGCTGAGCAACATCTTTTGACTAATCATCAAAAAGCTACCAGCATCCTAATGGGTGACTAAATATTAGCATAACATAAGAGCCTTCTAACATGTTGTCTGACAACAACTTGCTGCCTTCAAAAGA
This sequence comes from Aphredoderus sayanus, assembly GCA_027564795.1. Lineage (NCBI taxonomy): Eukaryota > Metazoa > Chordata > Actinopteri > Percopsiformes > Aphredoderidae > Aphredoderus > Aphredoderus sayanus. The sequence goes on from JAODUG010000010.1 coordinate 756,884, forward strand.
TATGCCTGTTGCACTTGAAAACCTACTGTCTATATACACTGAGTGTCTATAAAATGCTTTGATCTATCATTTAGTCTGAAAAGCTTTTTACCTTTTCAAAAGACAACTGAAGAATATACAATTCCATGTGTAAAACCAGAGAAAAGCGGCATGAGATAGAGAACACTCAGAATAACCTTAAGTACAGTTTAAACCCAGGATTACAGCACGTTATATGTACGTTCTTGTTGGTTTGCAGATCAAATCAAGTGAATTAGCCTTGTGACTGATCTCTGAAGCTTACGTTCACTCTGCTAATCACTCCGGATACGGTCAATAGAAAAGCTTTTGCGCCTAGTCCAATAACCAATAACCGGGCCAATCAGTGGTTCAGTAGTTCAGCTGATGACCACAGCGAGAAGCCGCGAACCTGTGCTCAAAAATCATCATCATGTTTGTTGTTTTGACTGGTGGAAGGCTGGTCCAATCACTTGCTAATTACCTTGACTGACACATTTTTGGAACCGCCTCGACCACAAACGGTTACGGTTTACTATCGATGGCCTCGCAAGCCTACAGACAGGATTTCAGAGTGGCCTTTTGATGTACCGGTAGAATTCACATTCAATCACGGAACTCTTACTTTCTGCCATACTGTATATCCACTCATATATCTTCTCCCATTATTAAGAACAACATCCAGTTTTATTTAATTGCAGTCAATCTGCTCAATGGCTGCTACTGAATCTACACCTCTGTGACATACAGGATACAGACTTCCCCACTGCACCAACATATACAGTACACTGCCATTTATAGTTATTCAAATGATTCATTGTACAACATATGGAGGACAAAACAATGGCCAGTATAGCATAATGTGAATGCCAGAGAATACCAATATAATCAACAGGATAGATTCTGAGAAGGTACACCTGACACACTGATCCGCCGGCCCCCAGCCAGTCTAGTCACCATCATATCTGCATGATCTGAATGACACTCCCATGTTCAGGCAGAAATCGCATCTAGGGAGCTAAATCGACATGCAGCAACTCTCTACCGGAGGTGCTTTCGCGTGTGTGTTCGAATATATTTGAGCGGGTGTGTGTGTGCGTGCGTGCGTGTATGAATGTGCGTGTGTGTATGCGTGCGCGATCTCATTTCTGTATCATTTTGGAGACTCCAGCCCACAGTGGGGAGTCAATCTAAGACATCTATTATGCACTTCATCAATCTTTTTGGACTCTTGACATTTCACTAGCTGAACAAATTGTCAGTTATCAAAACTCAATTTCAGAAATGACATGTCAAAATTCAGCCCCCCCTCCCCCCAATCATCCCCCTTCCCTCCCACATGCACACGCACATGCGCGCACACACACAGGAGTTGCTCTCTACTCCCTTGACATAGCCGCCTTTGCAGTTCCTTTTATAAAGCATTGGCCAGAATTCACTCACACACACACACACACACACACACACATACCTGTACACCTGAATGCTTTCACACATACACAGGCACACAAAGACACACGTGTGTGCGGCACACTAAAAAGCAGAATTGAAGTTCACCCCCCCCCCACCCAGCCCCTCCCTCAACAGCTTAGTGCCTGGCGGGGGCGGTATGCAAAGAGTTAACGGCCGCTGGACTTAATCGCTGGTGGGCTAGTGGCGTTCCTGGGAGCAGATAAGGCCGTTTCTAAATTGATTTGGTTATGCTTCATTGATAATAAAACGGAGCCTGGCTTTGTTTACCTAACAGAAACACACTCCCAAGCACAGCATGCCTTGTTTGGACTGCAGTTAAGTCAGTGTGTGTGTGTGTGTGTGTGTACTGTGTGCTTGTATGTTTGCTCTGTGTGTTTGGTGCCCCTTTTGGGTGTGCGTGAGAGAGATAGGGTTGGAATGTGGGAGGAAGTTAAGCTAATGACTACATGCTAATAGAGGACAACAAGTGAGTACATACAGTAAGTGCCAGCCATGGTAGGTACATTATGTGCAATAGTAGCGTGTGTGTGGGTAATGTTTGAGAGTGTTTGTGCCAGCCATCAGGGGCGGGAGTTGACAGGGTCAACCTTGAGCAAGAGAGGAAGGGTGAAACTCATTAGAGGACTCGTGTTAATCGAGCTCCCCAGTCACATCCTTGTGCATTCAACGTTTCTACAGTAAGTGTGCTGACATGCACAATATATCCAAATTAATAAAGGGAAAAAGACCTCTGCATACACAGTGTGCGTCTTTGCATTCAAACTGCAACGGGGATTTGCCTGAGCCCCATTTCACCGACGCGCCACATACAAATGTTTGTTTTTCCCACAGACTAGAGGTTTGGAGACGACTAATCTCGCAGCTTAATCTGGAAACTGTGTCACCTGCCTCATTTGGTGGTCACGTGCTTCCACAGTTTGGGAATCAAGGAGATTGGAGTCTGGTGTGTCATCGCTGGTGGTGGCCTTTATACAGGATGTACTGTACATTTAAGTTGCGTATAAGAAATATATCTTTGTACTATATCTATGCGCTGATAAATGTTATCTAAACAATACATTTGGCAGCCAAACGTAATCTGTAGGTCAACAGCATTAACACGTGTACAACAGAGAGAGATTACTAAACACACACCGCTAGATTGCATGTGCATGTTATAGATATGAACATTATACAGCAAAAACCTTGATATAATGCAAAAGTGCACATTTTAGCAAGGGCTGTAGCACAATTAAAAAAGGAAGGGAAAGGGGAATGAGCTGGGGTTGAATGCATCAGCTGCAGTTGATGTGAACTCCTTTTAGAACTTCTTAAAGTCCCATCCCGCAGGTGTCAAATTTAATTTAGCGTTACATCAGTCCACATAACCTTGACAAGTTTTTGGAATCATTTGATTAGTCCCCACCACTAAAAACTGGTCTATTGGTTTAATGACATTAGTGTTCCTTTTTAAGACCATACCTACAAGCTGCTTGGGCAATCATGCAGACATACAGTAGGAGGGCATGTGCAAGGTAAAAGTCACTGTATGGGCCCAAAGGAGGTCAAAGAAGGGTTTTGCCAAGTAAATAATCCGCTGATAATGATGTCACGAGGAAGCATTTATACTCTCAATGTCATCTAGTAGCCATCTACCTAGTCATCCCCTTGAGCACCTTATTAAAATGTTAAGACATCCTAGCAACTGACACAATTAAGCAACAATCTACTAACCACTAGTACTAACAATAGTAACCCCACCTAGTTAGTACATTCCATCAGTCAGCCACCTCAGTGCATCCCAGCAACTGGCAAACATGCACCTATACACTAACATTGTAGCAACCAAACAGAAACCACCAGGAATATACCATTGCTGATTGCAACATATTTCCTTCAGAAAATTCCCATTTCTAGTTCTTGTTTGTGTCCCATAATGTCTGACATGTGCATGGCAGCCATTACGCTCTGTATGTCTAGTCAAATGTAATACATTCTGTTGCTGCTGTTGGGGCTAATTTATGTTCTCCCTGAGAAGACATTGGCATTACAGGACCTCTGGGATTGTTTTGTATCTTGTACTGAAAACCAGTTTGTGTATGAGCTACAGCAGATTACAATATCATTCAAACTCTTGGTCTGGCAACACTACAGTGGCTCAAGATTTATGACGATCAGGCAGCTTAGAGAGAGAGAGAGAGAGAGAGAG
>JAODUG010000010.1:772218-786127 GCA_027564795.1 Aphredoderus sayanus
TATACACACACACACACACACACACACAGGACCTTTTAAAAAATGTAACCCTGCGCCAAGGGCTGTTCCCTGACAGCAGGTCTGGTTATAGGCGCCCCTGTCTAGTATTAGGAGACTACTAGGTGATTCTTCATCTAAGTGATGAGGAATCACGTGAAGAACATCCCCAACCTCGTAGCCAATCAGTATCCAGATGGGTTCAGCGGGTGCAAATCAAGTGTGTTCAGTATGCATTTTACATGGTTTGTTCAATTAACCTGAAATGTCGCTGATTCACACATACAAAACCCAGTGAAACAGAGAGAACAACCGCCCAGTTCAAATGCAAGTCAAGTCAATTATATTTGTATAGCCCTTCATCTCATTACAGTCTGAAAGGGCTTCACAAGCCAACATTTCACAAGGAGACAAACAACACTCCCTGAACCTGCTCCTCTCCCCAGGCAAAGCAAAACTACCATAAAAAAACCTTACATGTAAAAAAGTGAGGAAACCATGGGAAGAGACCACAGAGAGGAATCCACCCTTCTGGGTTTGGATGCAATAGGTGTTGATAGGCAACATGAATGAGTAATTATACATTTAACGTAAGGTATCACACTGTGCAAAGATATAAGTAACCCCAGTGTATAAAGTACAGTTTGAAAGTTACTGTATATCCAGGTCCACGGATTTGTAGCAGCCGCAATCCGCTCCCATTACTCAATGGATGGGTTCACCATTTGAACAAAGGTTTAATAAAGTTAGCAAATGTTCTTGTCTACACCTATACATCATAAGTGCCTGTATCATCCCCACGTGTATATTATTCCCATTGGTCAAAGGCAGTCCAATCGGCAGCTAATGACTTTGACTGACACCTATTAGCACCTCCTCTATCCCTATATATTGAATGGAGAGTTCACACTGATGTGCAGAGCAGATAAAAAATAAATGAGGATGGTTTTTACCAGATTATGAAGGAGTAATATGAGATTATGAGGGTGTAGTAAGAAAGTGAGGCTGCAGCTTCCTTCCACAACCGCCTGACACTTATTTATATATATATATATATATATAATACAGGATGTGGCTTTGCACACTGTAATACAAAAGGAAACACACCCACCCTCTGAACCAGTGAAGACCTCTCCCTTTTTACCTCTTAATATCAATGCATAAATCCATTCAAATGCACACAAACATGCAATCTTGTCCAGCTTCCAGCCCGGAGAAATCAAAGCTGCTGGATATCAAGTGGTGTGTCGAATGCAAAGCAAGGACCAGGAATGTTTTAATATTGAATGAGCAGATCGCTTCGTCTTTGCCATAAATCTTTACATCTCATCGAGTCCCATGGATCTGGAGATGATAGTGGAATTGTAATGGGCCATGATTTTCTATTAGCATCATAAATAGGCCACATCCCATCCGGTTGGAATAGGGCCTCATCCATCTACCTTCCTTTTTTATAGTGCATTCTAATATCTGGATAGGAAGTGACAGATCCCTTGAGTGCACCTAAAGGGACTTCATTTAGAGTGGGGGAGTGGAGTACTGGGGGGGCTTTCTGACCCTTTTCACCTGTCAGAAGACCTTAAGGGGTTTTGTGTGTGTGTGTGTGGAGTGGGAGGGGGGTTATATTGTGTAGGTGTCCCACATCTCCCCTAGACAGGTGAAAGGGGTCAGAAATGCACCCCATCCCCCAGCAAGGTTGTAAGGGACATTTTGTTTTAGTCTAGATCTGTGCTGTGGCAGAGAGCAGCCATCCACATCAGATACATGCCCATCAGTAGCACCTCCTTGATCAGCTTTGAGAGGGAAGGGGTCAGCGCTGTACAGATGCAACACAGACCCACAGATGCAAGAGATCTTTCGAGGCTGTATCTGTGAGACATTCTCACTCCACTATGGTAACTCTGGGCTTTGGTACTGCTCCATAAATGGCAACTTATTGAATGTAATTCAAAGTGAATGATGTTTTAGAGTGCTCAGGTAAGATATTGCCCAAAATGAAAGAGATTTGACTGGTGCTTGAGCCAAAGAAAGCAAGCCTACCTTCACGTCGTCATAAAATGGCATAAAATGACTTAACGTTTGTTAATTTTTAAACCCAGGGCTGCCACAGCCCAAACGCAACGCATCCCAGCTAAGATCCATACACGTATGACTAAACAAACACAGGGATCACTATACAATTAAAGTTTATGTAGACTATTTTCCCCTCTCCAAACTTTGAGGAGGTTTTACCACCCCTTGTCTCCCAGGCGCCTCTGCTACCAATCACAATCAAGCACTAAGCACGTGCGCAGAGATTTCCTGAGGACCTCTCATCTCCAGCAGGTGTGATTGTGATTGCCTACTGCAATCACAAATGTATTCGCCTACTGCACCTTTTAGTGACTACTGACTTTCAAGCTATTACGTAACTATATATATATATATATGAATCTAATCTTCTGTTTGGAATGCACAGGAGGGGTTCTGCTATGCTGTAGATTTGGTATGGCGCTGGCATTGACAAACTTTATCCATCTGGCCCTTTGGCACATAGAGTTTAAGTTCAAGATAACACAATGTCTAGAGGGAGCGTTCACAAAACTTGACAGATATTTTAACAGAGGAAACGTTACAATGGGAAAAGGCAATAGAGAATATGTGGCCTTTAACAATTTTGACAGCCATTAGTGCTTTGGTCCTCCAGGCTGTATGCTAGCGAAGACAAAATAGACAGTGGTCGGGAAACCAAGGAAAGATTGAAAGATGATGTGTGTCTGTGTGCGTGCGTGGTATATGTGTGTCTGCGTGAAGCAATTTAAGTGACCATCAGCCCTCAATCAAGCCCTTTTGGTCCAAGCTCTGGACAAACATCTATCAGTGGCGACAGGGCCTTTCCCCTCGGGATGTCACCCCCGGGAGGTGGGGGGAGGGGGGGAAGAGGTGCAACATGTCAACCCTTATCTGGACCCTGGGTTTGGCCGTCTACCTCCGTATGGGGGTCTGGTTGAAGGGCTACAGCACCCCCGGCCCTTCCCCATCAGCTGTGTGCCACCTCATCTGACCAACATCAATCAAATATGACGTTAGCTTGGGAAAGGTTGTTTTTTTTCTGTGTACACCTACTAACTGACCGTGTGGCCATTGCTGATAGAGAAACACTGACTGGTTCAATTGCTCTGGGAAGTCGTGGGGCTTTTCCTGTTTGTCTGTACATACCCTCAAAGTGTTGGCTTGCACAGTGACTGTAAATAGTATCATATTATAATTTAATTTGATCATTTTATGCCAGAATGAGAACCCAGTGGCACTCTCTGCGGGAGTAAATATATTACCGAATATGTCTATTCATTGGCAACGCACAAAATCAATATTCTCCACACACACTGTTTGTATTGACAGAGGACTCAAAAATCTCTATCAATTATGCTGCTGGTCAAAAGTGCAACACAATCACTCAACACAGACTACATATACTTCTTTGGGAACAGAAAAAGTGGGATAGAGGAGAGTTAATTAGCATTGCAAAGTGCATCTTCTGCTTGTTTGCGCATAACCTTGCAAGGCATTGCATGTCTGTTTGCATGCAACACAAATAAATCAACTAATTGAATATGCAAAGAACAGCAGCGTATCAGTTGCAAACACAAACACAAGAAACAAAAGTGGGACGCCAACGTGAGCTATTTAATAAAACCAAATGATCGACAAACAAACAACGCAACTGTCCATCAGGGCTTCCCGTGGGAGGTATGGAGTAAACATATAGCATCAGACAAAAATCCATAAACCACAACCTCTCTATTCACTTGGCAGTAGCGGACAAAAGATGATGAAAGTATGTCGTGTAAATGCCCATAAACGGCAGGCAAAATATGGATAAATATACTGCTGGTATGCAATTTATTATCTGCTGTTAATTGTTAACACGTTGAAATATTGCTCCTTGTAGTGTGCTTTTGCTTACAGCTACACATTATTATGTCATCAGTACTATGCCTGTCGACTCTCGGCTTCCATGACAACTGAATTACCCCCCCTCAGGGACCAATATTGCCATCTTATCTTATCTTGTGTTTGGCACAGATGATTTCAATAATGTCCCAGTTCCCTTTTCACTCCTGGAGATTCCAGCCTTTGGGCTAAGAATCAATTTGTAATCGGTCAAAAGTTCTGCAGCATTTGTATTTGCGGTTGACATTTGCCGTGCTCACTGAACATTCACTCAGAAATCCACTGAACGCACCGTGCCGTTGAAATAAACTGAAAGTGAAACCTTCTGTGACACGGTGATTATTTCAAACTAAGCCAGTAACGGTTAGCCAATGGCGTGCCTGGCTGGCTCGGACAGAAATGGGGATGTGGTGGTCATTTTGGCTTGCTTCTACCTGGCCTCGCATAATGTTGCTAAATGAGATGAGAGGGTAGAGTAATTGCTGGCAGCGTGTGTGTGTTTGTGTTTATGTATATATACAGTAGTATACTACACATATACCGTGTGTACTGTGTATGTGTGGGTGTACAGTATATACTGTATACATATAATAATAATGTATATATAATTATTATACACACATACAGTATGTGTGAGACTGCCTCTTGTGTATCCATTCTATCTACTAGGTCAACTGAATGTGGATTTTTACTTTGGATAAGAGCTGGGAGAGGTTGTCTCACCCCCCACCCCCCTCCCCTCAGCAACCCACCCCCACACAGTACATGATCTAGCACAGGTGAGCCTATTAGCATGGGGAAAAGGTCACTTTGAAAAGTGGAAATCAAACACGGGGATTTGGGCAGGGCCATTAAGCCAAAGGGGCCATTAGTATTCATGCAGTGTGGATTAATGGAAAATATGAGCCCTACAGAGGGGCCGTAGTATTAAATTCAATAAGAGCTGATTTGCACAACCTCTGACACCCCTGTTTTGCACCTCCATTTCTCCTCTCTTTTTCATATTAATATTGATGGTCATATTTCCCTTTTTTTTCTCGTCTAATGCACAGTGCTGTCAAGCTGCATGTTTTGTGAATCACACAGCTGTCACTCCTATGATTGGCGAAGGTGTGATTAATTGTGGCCCAATAGTGCAAGCTTATACTGCTAGCGATTCATAGCCTATACTGTCAATGCAGCAAGTGGTAATATGAATCTTGAGAATATTTTGTCAGTGAATAATAACGAGAATTATGATGTTCTCCTCTCATTGTGCCAAGTGATTGTGGATATCGACCAGTTGCATTGGAACATTTTGCATCCTCAATCCATAGACAATTATAGTTGGGATGCAAAATATGCACAGCAGCCATGGCACAAAAAGTAATAGTATTTTGGCTTTTACGCGTTGCACAACAGCAGGTAAACGGCATGCGTCCCATTTTCTGAAAACACAAAACATATCTGTATAGAAGTGTGGCTAGCTGAGATATGAGCAATTCATTTCCACGGACATGTAACGGACTGAATAAAGATTACCACAGCGCTCCATGTATTATCCAACATTCACTATATTTGAGCGCCTTTTGCTGCCTAGGTCGGTTAAACCTAGCCTGCGCTTTGACAGGCCCTGGTACCACACACACACGCACACATTCTGGACAGCACCGGTGTCCACTGTTGGCATACTCCCTCCCCTACGCATGTGTCCCTTGCCCCACCCTCTCAGTCCCGTCCTGTACTAGCCCCTACCTCCACCCCGCCCAGACCAGCCCCTCCATCTGTCGGCCAGTAACCTGCTTGAGCCTGCCGTGCACCAGCACACCTGTGCCTGCCCACCTCTCGGTCCCGTGTCTTCGAAGCGCACGTGCTCGCCCCCGGGTGGACATTCATTAGCCCGTGTAAGTTGACGGACAGGCCGCGATCAGGGCCTGAGTAGAGTATGTGGCTGTTTAGGCCTTAGAGGGCTGTTTAGGGTCAGAAGCCCTTCCCCCATCCCCTTTTATTTGCCCCCCCCTACGCTCCTGTCTTTGCGCACGTGACGTATAGAGGACAATGGGAATGCCTGAGGCCTTGCTGTCTTAGAGCCGGTACCGTGCACTATCCTCCTCTGCCACACACACACACACCCTCCTCTTTCCTCATTAGCTATAAAGTAATGGCCGTGGTCCACTGAGCACACCCCACTTACATGCTGGTACAGTCGTCAGGAAGGAGGGAATGTGGCAGGATATTATAGTTGCCCCCGCACCACCTTAAACCCCCTCCACAAAGCACCTGCCTCTCCCCATTGTGACACTCCCACATCTCCTTTGACCATCTGTTTTTGCCAACCTACTGTACAGTCTCGCGACGTCCCAGTTTTCCTGGAAGCTGGTGAATAAATGAAGTAAACACAACTTTCCCGAGTAATTTGCTTTCCCTGTAGAAAAAGGCGTGTGACTTTGGCTTCCCGGTATGACATGATGACACGTCTTTATGACCCCCGCGGCACTGCCAAAGTCCTTGTACCTGTAGAGAGCGGCACGAGAGTGGAAGGTTCAAAGTTAATGCGTTTTCTAAGAATACCTTTAGTCACGGTGTGCTGTGTAATCAGGTTTCAAGCAGTTCACTCAGTTGCACATTCAGCTTCTGGGTGTACACTCACAATAGGAGCACCTCTCTCATCGACATGCATGTTGCACTGTTGTTTGACTGGCTGGATTTACAAAACAGCTGAGTCGTCATTTCCAATGTACGCTCGTACACACATGCAGGGTCACAGACGGCGGGTAATGTAATAACAGTACTCGTTAAAGAAAATAACAAATCATCGTTAGATGCACGTCCTTTGCAAAACAATCCTAGAAAAACCCCCAGATAATGGCGGCATTATCACCGCGATGAGTGGCACTTCAGCAAATAGGAAGCGATTGTACAAAGATCAAAGTCAATTCCTGACTGGCAGGCCATTACTAAAAACACCTGTTTTTTTTTAGGGAAATGCCGGGGCTTCAGATTGGTTGCTAAACATGAAGTCTAATGCTGATCATCGCTGTCGTCCGTACATACACTTACACACGCAAAGCACCGTGAGCAATGTACCACTTGACGGAGGTACAAATTCTTTTGATGCAAATTCGTGCGTGACAGACAATCCACTGAGAGAACTCCTTTCATCAACCGAGTTACAAGTGGCATGTCTGTACGCACACAGCCTCTAGTACAGCAATGCTGCTTTGACGTGCCATCCTCCTCATCTTTCTTGGCATGCAGCAGGAATTAAGAAAAATAATAAAGTCCACAATTAGTCAGCGTTAGTCATAAATGAATAATTTATACCAATTTGAAATGTAGATGAGTCCCCTGGCACGTTCCGCTGTGGTGGCCTTGGCACAAAAAAAAGCCTGTCATAGACATGTAGGTTTAGATAATGCTACAAGCCCCCAGTGCAAGCCCAGTGGTTTAGCCACAGCAGCACAACATGGTGGGGTTCTCCCTCTATACTGTGCTCACGCCAGCTGTGGCAGATTCCAAATGATCAAGAGGATGTCAGAAGTAGGCTAGCTGTTGTAAGGGGTTGTCCGGTTGTTTGGCTGAGTAGATGGACTTGTTTTGCAGTCGAAATTAAGCAGACACTTCAATTACAATGTCATGTATTTGTTTGTGTGTGAGCAGAACAAATAAGCAGGTGTTTCTAAACAGCACTGTACCTGTGCTATGTAAATGGGAACACAACCAAAGTGGTGCAAGGCCGCACCACACAAGACTGTCCCGCCAATGTGTGTCTAATTCAAGGGCACTGGTGTTTTATGTTTTGTTCAACATTCTATCCTCAGCATCCCTGACTCCACCTTTAGATACACGTACATGTAGGCATTAATGGAATGGTTAAATTAAATCTGTAAAATATGACTTAATCTAATCATTTATATAAATTAAAGATTTGATCTTGTATACAATAGTACACAAAGTACACAAAATCTGCTCAGCTATTGTAAAAAGCCACAGTGATGGGAAAACTGGATTCGACAAGAGCTGGTTAGTATCAGTGATCCTGGACAAAACATGCCCTGGAGCAGGTTAGTTGCAATGTATGTTACCATGGTGATGTAAACAAAGAACAAATCCATCAGAGTGGACAGAGAAAATCCACTACAAGATTATCTAAATAACTAAATAAAACAAAAATAAAAAATATAAAAATATATTTGGATTGATAATAATCTTTACTTATTCAGTATATTTGTCTATACTTTTCACCAGAAATGTCTCAGTTCGTGTTTGAAACGTTCTGTGGGGATGGGCAGAGAATGATGAGATACCACAAACTCATCACTCAGGTACTCTGGGAGCTCAACAAGTTTTCTAACGCTGGTTTCAGTCACAGTGGTGACGTAGTTTCTTCAGAGACGGTCAATCATAAGCCACTAATGTGGGAAAACATCTATTTTAAATTGTTGTGTAGTCCTACAAGTGGTTGGTGACAACACTGCCTCCCATTCAATGCCAAAATGTTCCTTCTGCTACAAGATGACCACTCAAAAGCCAAGCAATCACAACTGCCAAGATTCGTAAAGCCTGGTGCCGTGCTAAGCTTGCAGACAAATCCAACAGGTTTTCACTCAGTTTGATAAGACAGCAATACTGACAGAATAACCTTGCTGGGTTATGGGTGTGCACTACCTTTGATCTGCCGCTACAGTAAATGGAGGGGAAAAGGAGAGACGACAAGATAGAAATGGGACATCGTCTGTCTCTTGTGTCCTTTTAACAGTAAAGTGCTACTTTTTACTTCGCAGTCTCTGGCGTGTGGCTTTCCTCTTCTTTTTTGCAGTTTAATAACCACTTTTTCGCCTTATCGGAAAAGGGAATTTTTTGGGTGCTTGTCAGATAAAGGCCAAGGTTGTCACCAAACTTCTCTTGCTGCTGCCAGACAAAGCCTGTTTACTTTTTCAGTCAAATGCAGTCATCTCTCCTCTATCTGTCAGAAGATGAGAGATGCAAAACACTCTATAGAAAACTCCTGGGCATTATTCCCCTCTATTTGCCATCTCGCCCTCTCCCTTTCATTTACTTTGTGTAGTTAAATACTGATTGATATTCTGTTGGTCAACATAAGAGCTAACAGACCATTTCCCATCAGAGCGGGGAGTGGCCACTTGCAGATTACTCCAGACATCAGCCGATGATAATTTAACAAAGCACTGCCCTGATGAGGAGGCATATGAGTTGCACAAACGCACACACAGTGTTTCGAGCCAATTGCTTTTGACATGTGTTGTGTTGTGCGAGTGTCAAGCCAGAGGGATAATTCTTTTCCATCTTTGAGGGAATACAATGGTTTGCCATTAGATTGACATTTCTTAAGCTGCAGCATCCGAATAAATGTTGACTGAGTCCGCATTTTTATCTTCAAGCAGAAACACGAAACCACTTGGTCAAAACTAACCTGCAGTGGCAGTTGGCTTAGTGGTGACACGTGCCGTCACGGCAGTATACGGTGAATAATTGGCTACTCGCTACGTGCGTCGGGAAGAGTTGCTGACCTGAATCTCGGAAGCAAATCTACTTTGTCAAATAGCAGCAACTGTGTAACTTATACAGCACACTTTGTCCCAGTTTGCTTGGCGACGCTGAAACGCTATCTTAAAATAGAAGTGGGGGTAAAAAAAACCCAAAAGACATAGGCAACGTCTGGGCGATCCCCTACCTGCTCGCCTCCCCTCTGTCAATCAATAGTCTCTTTCATCGGCAGGGGTTGAGATATCATTAATAATAGTTGACACGCTCCTATAGTGGTAATAAACTGGGGGAATCTGGTGTGTAATGGTACAGTAATGGCACCTGGGCAGTGTGTTACACACTCGACAGCTGCTGATGGATAAGCCCTAGGTAAATGGATTTGGGCTCATCCAAGTGGGGAGGGCTGCTGCCTCCGGATTGCCTCTGCTTTTGGGGGTGGGGCAGAGGGGTATGGCGGGCAGGGAATGGAGTGGGCTTGTGGGCAACGCGTGCTTTACATATTAGAGCCATGGAGATTTTAACAGCAGCCCCGTAGCAGTGAGATATGTGGGAGTGATTTTGGTGAGGGGATATGGTGTAAGTGAGTGTTAACTGGGGCATGTTAAGGCAATTGTCATGCCCCCGCCCTCTTCTCACTATGAAGAATGATTTGCTGGTTGGCGTATTGGCTTTATCTCCTCAAAACATGGACAAATCAGGACCACAGGGCTGCGGGGGGGGACTGCCAAACTTTCTTAGTCGTTCCAGGAGTTGAAGGAATCTGAAATGATGTGATTGATTTATTTTTTTACATTTTTATTTAATTTTTTTTAGAGGTGATGAGTTGTCAGTTTAGACACTGGGAATAAGGGTAGAGGAAAAAGACAAGCAAAAGATGAAAGATATTTTTACTCCCCTAACTGACAAGCTTGAAATATCGTCTATCCTGGTTAACCAAAAGGAACACATACATTTTCTACATTAGAAAGAATTCCCATTATTTCTCCCTGAGCCATGAAAATCAATTCTGCAATGATTGCATTCAGGGAATGGGGAGAAAGGCAGAGAAAATAGTTGATGTGCCTTTGGCTGGTCCAATAGATAGAAATAGTTGTTTTTTTCCCCACATTTTATTCTCTCCTGAGGAACGTGAAGATGGGTAGGGACTCTTTTCTCTCTTGTTCTTTCTTCATTTTCTCGTCATCTTTCAATTCCGCCCTCCTACTTTATTCCACGTTTCGCACCAGATGTTTGTATCACTGTACTTTGTGAACAAGTTTATGGCAAGACAAATCGATCATAACAAAGTAGGCCCTCTGAACATCTGCATCTGTCAAGTCATGTTTGAATTTTGATATCTTTGTGAAGTAGATGTATTTAGTGAGGTAGAAATAATAGCTAGTAGCCACCAAATCTCAAAACGATATATAACTTTTGCTTAAGTCAGTTATATTCTAGCTCAATACATTCTTTGAGTTAGATGCCAAATGTTAGTGTGTGGCCTTGAGGTAAGGAAACTATAGAGATGAGGGTTTCACAAAAGTTCAGTACTGCTTTAGGGTTACGGAACTAAAATTATCACAAATAATTGACACTGTGCTTCAGTGTCCAACTTATTTCACTTGAAATGAGGCGGTTACAGTTTGCATTGGAAGCCTTAGGTAGGTTCATACCTATTGTACGGAAACAGGAATTTGTTGGCGCCCATGACAGTATACCATAGCTCAATGTAGGTGTTATCCCCTGGGGAATAGCTGGCGTGTGTATCATTAGCTTGGCCCCACCTTTCTTTAAAGGTGAAATCACTGGAAGCACTCCTAATGGCCAAGGCCACTTTCAGGTTACAGAGGAGCAGGGAACCGACTTTTACTTAACCCCATTCCTCTTCCACAAGCGCTAGCTATGGTTCCTTGGCTGTAATGTGACCCCTTTGTATGGATATCAGCAAGGGTTGAAAATAAACAGTGATGGGAGCTCCTCCTGAGAGCGACCTGAGGCCCCAGACCCCACTGTGCCCTCCTAAACACCAATAGTCTTTCAAGGATAGAGTGGCTTTCAGAGGTAATACTGAGTTCAGTGATGGAGATGGGCGCAGGGTAATAGACTAGGTGCCTGCGTTTGTCCGCCTTTTGTGTATCTCCGAGATAACATAAATTGTGTGCGTGCAACGTCATGTGTGTGGGTAGAGAGGGGGGGGATTTGTGGGGGGGGGGATTAAAATGCCACAGCCACATCTGTCAGAGTGGCCCTGGCCTCATAGCTCATTCCAGATATGCTCATCTGTTAAAGTGGTGGGACTGACACCCTCAAGGAGCCATCGCACCTCCGCAGAGGGGATGAGAAATAAATGAGGCCCTGCGAGAGAGAGGAGAGGGAGATGGGGGTGGGGAAAGCAAAACCAGAAAAGTACATCCTTCACATGAGATACACTATTAGGTATATAGTGCATCTCATGTGAAAACTACAATGCTCCAGCAGCGTTAGCGACGGAGGCAGGATGCGTTTGCAGTTAGGGTGTCCTCGCAGTCCCTGCCAAAAGTCAGTGATTGTAAGCTACAGTAATACACTTTTTTATCAGTTTCAGCAAATATCCCTTCACATTCCCATAACTGTCCATTCTGTGTGCACTGAAAAAATAATTCAACGATGTTTCAAAACTGCCCTGTACCGTTGCTCTGTAAATGAAAGCACAAAGCGCCTTGATTCCCATAATAAACATCCATAAGCAAGATACCCAACCCCTATCGTATCACTGTTGCTTTGAATATAATTCTGGGTTATATTAGTTTATGTAAACATAAAAATAAAAAAAACGGTACTACAGTTCTTCACCATGTTGGGAATCCAGCATGGTGTGGTACTGTGGGTAAATGTGCTTTAACACAGCCAGATACACGAGGTATACTGTGGTTGAGGAGGAGAGAGAACAGAGAAACTCCTTAAGTTTGCTTTCCCACAATAACCCACACAAGTCTTCCCCTTCACTTCAGACGGTTGGCCACTGCAGCTGCCTCTTCCTATCTGGAATATACTGTACCCTTCTCTCAAACCCCATGTCCTTTCCAAGCAACATTTTTTAGTATGGCCACGTACTGTACGATGAGCCACCATGGTAATGTGTTGACTCCATCGGATATTTGAAGGGTTTCGAGGGCATTTCCAATTCAACAGGCTGCATGGTTTACAACATATGAAGCCGCTGCTCTCGGTGGACCTTGGGGGTGTTGGGGGGAGGGCATTTATTAACTGAATTCCAGCCCAATAGGAGTGCCAGGGAGGCATTTGCCTTCCGCAGCACTAAAAAGTGACGGGAGCACCATTTGTGGCACTATATTATACATTAAAAATTGAGATGGGGTGACTCTGCTCCACTGATGACCTCTGTTAATATTTAATGGTGGTAAACGGCAACAGGTAAACAAGGGGGATGGGCGATTCAGTGGCAAGGGGGAGGGAAGGGTACGTGCATCCTTGGAAGACACGAGCATGGAAATAGTGATGTGCACAATCCAATAACGTGTATAGGTAAACCGTAATAATAATTTCCATTATTCCATAATTTCTATAGTTAAAAATCATTGACATCCTCCATAGATTTTAAAACACCAATGATTTGTTAATTTAGGTATGCGTTGCTATCACCGGAAATGTCCAGAGACGTTCTTACAGATCTAGCTCTGAGTGTCAGGCATGAACTAACGTCACACTCGTGTCTGTATTATAAAATCCCCTCAGTGGCATGTAGAGAGTAGGAGACAGAGCAATGGTGGTTGGGGGGTAAGTTAATCATCTGAGTAGCTTCTACCATCGACTGGCACACACTTTAATCAAATTATGACCTTGTAAAGCAAGCACTTGTCATTTGGGACCCTAATCTCCTCACTAATGAGTAATTAGCCCCATCACCTGTTCGCCCAAACTTCCATTACACCCGCAACAATGCTTTAAGATAATGGAATAAACAAAGGGAGTGAAATAATACTTCACTCGGCATCTGGAAAAAAAAAAATAGAAATACAACAACAAAAAACAGCAGGCATCATTCAGCGACTGGGGAGATTGATAATAGCAGCTCACACAAAAAACACTCTGTGAAAAACCGCTTTGACAGGAGGCCACTCTTCAGTGCTCTAGAGGACAATAAAGGATATACGAATTCATTAGCAGTAATTAGCTCAAAATAGCTACAGAGAACAGGCGGGGGAAAGCCTGAGAATACAGCACCGTGATGTTAAACCAGCATGAGTTTAACGCTGGGAGATTTGATTTCGGGGGTGGGGGAGGTAATCTGATGGTCCTTGTCTCCTCTGTAACTTCACTTTAAGTCTAGTTTGACCAAATGAGTGGAGGGCGCACGTTTTTTTTTTGACTTCAGGTCTCACTACGCATTAACTAATTTGGAAGAAAGTGTACCCCGTACGAGGTCGCTCACGTGCGCCAATCCTGGCTCCTGGAGAGGATGTGTGGTCGGGGCAGGGGGGGGGGGGGGGAGCTTTTTTTTTTGCAACCCAGC
>JAODUG010000010.1:786227-811903 GCA_027564795.1 Aphredoderus sayanus
GGGAATAGAGCAAACTGGTGTGGGGTGGTGGTGGGGGCTGACATTTTCCCACTTGGAAAGCCTCTTGAAGAGCACAGTGTGTCGGAGCGGCAGAATTATTTCTTCACCTGTGCCGTGGCAAAAGGTTCAACGCGGGAGGAATCCGCAGACAATTACGGGAGCCGGTGCCGTCACGGGGAACCAGGATTTCGGCGTGCATGCATTATCTGGTGTTTGAAAACCGGGTAGGAGACGCCATCATCGCACCCCCGCATCCCCGTCGCCGCGGCAACACATTGACAACTGCCTGGATTACAGACTCGCCCTCCTTCCCGATTCAAATGTTGGTTCAACACAGAACTAGGTCACTCCTGACACATGAGAGAAAGAGAGGGGGGGAGGAAATGGGTGGAAAGTTAGTTTGTCTGTGATTGTGACAGACAAATATAATATGGCGGAGATGAGAGAGAGGGGAGAAGAAAGAGATGTAAAGGAGGATGAGTGTCTGTTTTGTGTCACAGAGGTATTTCTTATTCCTGATGCTACAAGTTGCTCAACTGCCCATCTCCGTAATGCCTCCCCCCCCCCCCCCCCTGCCCCCCACCCCACATGCCGTTTTTTTCTTTTTCTTATTTTTCCCGCCGCAGGAGCGTCTGGCTTTAAAGCAGACCAATAAAATGAGCCGTTGGGAGTCTGAGTACACGAGTGAGAGTGTGTGTTGGGAGATATAGCTTGACAGGGTGGGCGAGATAGGACACTGAGAGAGGGAGAGAGAGAGAGAGAGAGAGAGCAAGCTCGGGGGTTGTCGTAACGGGATAGCTTGGGAACCTTCAAATGACACCCTTCACCAAATCATATTTTACACATGGCTACAAAGGCCACTCTACATTTAGAGTGCTCTATCTGCACCCCTGCAGGGAGGCTGTGTGTCCTGACTCACTGGCTCCTAATTCTCCGCTTTACCCAAAGTGGCCGCTCGCCCCAAAATGAGCACTTCACAGCACGGACGCCACTTGTGGAGAAAGCGCCATTGTAGTGTCACAACGTTTGCGGAGGCGGTGGGTGCGTTTCCCCCTCCTTTCTTTCCTAAATCAATATCGACAGGACACTGGGGGGCACGTTTTCCCAGCAACCTGACAAATCATGAGGAAGATGAACATTTACATGTTTTACCATCGCCGCAGTCGCACAGCTGCCTGCCAGGACCAGGGATGGCTCTAAAATGGCGGTGATGGGTACGGCTAGGCCATGCAGATGACACAATAATGACAGCTATCCCTGACAGGTACTTGTCAGGAAGAGCGAGCACGACACTCAACTCACAGCTACTGTCATTGGAGATGTTTTATGGAAGCCAGAGGGAAGCAGGCATGATGCTGTCACAGCCTGGTGTTACTGATTTAAAATCCCCACTTGTAAACAACCTCCACAGACAGAAACTATCCTGAGTTCATATGCTCATATTTAAGATGCGTTTCTGGCAATCTAGCAGAAAGGGGAAGTTGGTAGTAGATTAAAAACTACAATCTTGAACTTCCTAGGTTATCTACAGTAAGCCACTTAAATGATGTCAGCATATGGACAGCATATGGGCCAATAGGGGAACTTAAATTTAGTTCTGCCTATCTCTAGGGAACCAGTGCTGTTTATCTTCAGTGTCATTACGTGTGTAGTGATTTAAAGGCCCCCTATCGTAAAATTGACATTTTTCCAGTTTTCTGGTCTTTGGGTTTGAAGGGATCCAAAAGGGCTGGACTAATTTTAAAGTCTCTCTACATGTTTCCCGCAAACATTGCTAAATGAAAATACCATTGTGTTTAACAATCCATTTTGCTCACAATAGATTTTTGTTAATAGGACATAATTCACGGATTATAACCGTCTCTAACTCGTCTCTGACCTCTCCTCTCACTCCCAGTGAGATATCACGTTGGGGGCACGTTAATAATCTAATCTCGGAGGGATACGTCTGTCCTAATGACAGGGGTCCTTAAAATGCATAGAATGCAGAAGCTTAACTGAACTGTTCAAATGCTAGCCTTCTATTTTGTGTGTGGAAATCCCTTAAAACAATACAAGCAACAGATTTCATAAACATTGGAATACAGCACTTCAACGGTTCCAGCTCTCAAAGTAGGTCAGGATGAATATGTGCCTCTGAAAATAATAACAAAAGGTGTGCCCCCTTGGTCTCTCAGGGGTGCCTGCTCTGCTTTTGTGCAACTCACATGTGCTTGCACTGCAAAATGTGCCGTATCAGCACAAATCTACGCGCGTTATACGGGTGCATATTAAGCCACGGTATGGCATTCGGTTTTGGGGGGAAGGCTGCCAATGTAGGGGAAAATAAGTTTTAATAAGACACTAGTGGATACACATGCACATTGTAAATATGCAGTTTTGTCACAAGGCACTGGAGCTGAAGGTGTAATGATGTTAGTTTGTGACGGAGGTGCCTTGAGGAACAACTGTGTCGCTGTAGCCTCATCCGTTTTCATCACCGTGTTTTCCCAACCCCAAAACCCGAGCAGGAAAAACACGGCCTATTCCCTCTGGGGGCTCAAAGAGGCTTCGCTCCCTGCGAAGAGCACTCCAGCTACGAGAGCAAGTCAGGGCAGTGTATCACCTCTGTGTACAGTACACACACACACACACACACACACGCACTTTCCTTCATCTAGCTTTCTGTCAATCATATACACAATTCCTATTTCGTCTTTTCTGACTGACTCTTAGAGTTTTTGAATAGAGCACACCTTTGGGCAACTGAGCTTCATGCACAGTTACTGTAGCTGTCTAGATGATTAACATTACCCAATTGCCTTTCCCAAATTCCAAATTCCACAGCCCACCCATCCAACCAACCAACCACCACCTCACCTTCCTTGTTCCGTACACTCGTTTCAGGTAAAAATAGCCGCTACACCCCGTGTGCCCACGCTTTTCCTCTGTCATTCTGCCAGGCTGGGCTAAATTAGAAACATACATCAATTACAATGTGCTCCTGGGTTGTCTAACTTGATATATGCAGTGCGTGTACAGTACGTGAGAAAGAGAGAGAGAGAGAGAGAGATCATGCTACTTATGGTTTGCAAAGTCCCAATAATTGTATGATCACAGCAATTATTCATAAACAGCAAACATATCCATCTCAACTAATTTGCATTGCCCACAGATATGTCTATACAGGTTTTCTATCTGAAATACAGTGATGGAATCAGTGGGTTTGATTCAGACTTTGTTTATACTAAGTGGCATTAGCTTCCTTTTTTGATGACACTTTCGAAGATATCACATGGAAATAAAAGGATAAGTTAAGGATGCTTCTTTCAACTTTAATAACATAGGGTGTGAAAATAATCTCTTATATCCCTGACATGTTCCTAAAGTGAAATAAAAGGTAAAGTGGGAAACATTTCCAAGTTTGACAAAACTGTGCATTTGGAAGACCAGTTATCTCAGCTGTGTTGCATACAGGCAGGCAAGCTGCCATTCTCCAATCAGCATTGATTGAGTCCAGGTGCAAGTTTGTCCTTCCAAGTCCTATGGTGTTGAATCGATACCAATTCACCCATCAAATTGTTCACGCTCAAAACACAACTCTTGAATTATTTTTGCCTTCCATGTCAAAATGGTGTCACATGCACAGTGCACACATACAGTAGAATATACTGTATATCTCATGTGCCTAGTGATGTCCCTGTGAAGTCCTTACAATTCAGAATATCTGCATGCACGTGTCAACCCAGCAGATGTTTTTCCTGTACCCTTTGGCAAATACTTGATTTTGTCAAATGGGATTCAGTTTTATTTTCTTAAACATTTTCTGTACATACGTATTAGCACATTAGCAAAGCTAAGCAATGGAGGACTGTTTTAATTTGAAATTGGTACGGTTGGACTAGAAACATATTAATGTTACTAAACAAAGCAGCACCGTTTTTATTATATATAGACAGAATTGATTGAAATTAACATAAAGGACTCTTTCCTACCAAATATGTTATTTGCGCAAAACTTCCTAACTTCCTAGTCTTGAATATGTTAGAAAGGTCATGTGAATTTCGCCCACAGATAATATGGCAGATACAAGCTTATATAAATTAAACAGCATTAAAGCAGTTTAAAAAGGGCAACATTACCATTAGCATCATCACGTGTAATTAGCATTACACTTACACCTGACCAATAAATATATTTAAGAGATTCTGTAGATATATAAAATAACCAAATAAATAATAATGAATTCTGCTCACTGCTGATTGCTCCATTAGGTAGTTAAATATTTCACATTGGTCATACAATATAGCCTCAAGCTCCTACTGTATGTAGCTCCACAATTGCCTCTCATCCAACATGACTAACAGGCTTGTCAAATTTAAAAATAACCGTTTATGAAATTTGAAGACTTCCCACAAACTTTCCTTTGTCCTATAACTCATTGCCCTGTCTCTCTTTAACAAGAAGCGGGCGTGCTTGAATGGAAGAACGGTTCTGTCCTTCACAGTGTCTGATTTGCTTAGGAAAGGCGCTCACGTCTAGCACTAATCTGAACGACAGCAGTGGATATTCTGGCTTCGTTTCAGGGGCTAGATTGGGGCTGGCCCAATGACCTTCTCTGAGAGAACATGGAAAAGTTTGCCAGCTCAATATACCACAGCCAGCATGGGCTCAGGCCAGAGAACAAGAAAGGAGTGATTAAAAGAGTTACATCCGTGGCTTTGGTAGATGTCAGGCATAGTGTAGTTCTGCTTGCACTATAACATTATCGAAAAACACGGACCAGGACAAAGCTGTCAGTGCAGATGTAGCTACACATCTGTAATCCTGTCAAAAATATCTGTTCAGAGTTTAAAATGCAATAAGCACAATACTGTATCAAGACACCATTCAATTGATATTTACAGGGATTGCCACAAACCAATTAACCGTATTAATAACTTCCATTGTAGGCATTTTATTATGCATCGTTCTTAACACATTACCTCTTTAAGATATCTACAGTAAATGGATAAAGGTTTTAGACCGTAGCAAATCAATGCTCCATTGACATATACAACTGATAGGTGTCAAATTGGAAATTCTTCAAGATGCAATTACAGCAAGTGAAGTAAGTTTTGAGTAAATTAGCCTTGCACAGGAAGTTGAAACAAAGTGTTAAAATGGGGTTAATTGAATTGTAAGCCTTGTCACAGAAGATTACCAAGCCCAAAAAACACCACTTTAATTGCGTTATTACCATGCGGATTAAGGCATATGGTATTTTTACCCAGTAATTATAGCTCGACTGTCCATGCATTTTAATGCACTTTTGTCAAGATGATTTGGGGTGAAATGTTTGACAATTCAGAGAAGAGACTTCCTTTACAAAATATACCTCTAATACTTTCGGATAATGGCAGCATTTCAGACATAATCTCGCGCACAAAACAACAATTAAAATTATATATGGTTTTAATGAGTAATTAGTTTGACATGAATAGGCTTGATGTACAGTTAGAAGAGCAAGATGAATGCACTGCAACTGATGCCACCATACTGTAAGACCATTGTTTTCCAAATTCAAAATGCATGTCAAACTACATTACATTCAGCCATTGTTTTATACAAAGTCCCTTTCTTTTCACCATCTTCCAGAAAACGTGAAACACCGTTTACCTCACACGGCAACACAAAAACAATTGATTCTTGCCATCTGAAAAACGCACAACCATACATCCATGCACTGATTTCCCTGGTTGCACAACCTTAACTCATTTGGCTCGTGACTGTGACTGCCTGAGATAATCACAGATCTCTTTTACAAAAAAGCTTTGCAATT
Organism: Aphredoderus sayanus; assembly: GCA_027564795.1. NCBI lineage: Eukaryota > Metazoa > Chordata > Actinopteri > Percopsiformes > Aphredoderidae > Aphredoderus > Aphredoderus sayanus. The sequence goes on from JAODUG010000010.1 coordinate 792,028, forward strand.
GAAATGGGGTAATGACATCAGTGGATGCATGCATTACGATGATGAGGGCGCATGTACAGCATAAGGGCTGTGCACTAGACTGACAATGATGAATGATTTCAACAGCCAAATAACACACGACAACCCTGTGTTGAAAGCTTTGCTGGGTAAAAAAAGAAGAAAATCCACTCAAATGAAAAAACTACTGAGATGCAGTGATGCGAAATCCTCTTGCTGTATATTCCACACGCGTTGATGTGTATTACTCAAACAAATGTTTGTATGCGTTACCATTAACCCTGGTGTGTCGTGATGATGTCTGGGTTCAGCCTTGGGTTTCGGGTGTTCTTCTTTCATGGGGTCAGGGTGCAGCTGGGATCTGACTGTAGACATAACTCCAAGATCCTTCAGGAGCACTCTGACAGACACTCAAAAAGACAAGGAGCAGATGAAAGAGCGGGAGAGCGAGAGAAAATGAGAGAGAGCTGGAGAGAGAGAGAGAGCAAGCATTTTTTCCCTCCCAAGACAGCCTGTCAACAATGGTCGAGTGCAACCATGCTTCAGCCATTACATTGCCGGGATCCAACTGTGGGATCCAAGCTATATATACAAACTAGCATTGACATTACCTTGGGCCTGTACGGATACTGTATGTGGATAGAGTGTTTTTCCAAAGCTCATATTCACATTTCTGAATACTTCAGGATGCTAAAATGAGCTCCTAATTGATGTCTTACTGTAAATGGGTTATTTGTAGGAAGGAAATGAGCAGATTTGATTTGTCAGTATTTTGAATTGACTCATTAAGGACTTAAGTCATGGAAATTATGCTAATGGTTATTGATGCTACTCGATGATTGCCAAATAATTACTGATGATATGGCACTCACATCATCACATTTACATGCCCCCCCTCCATGCTGTCAGCCTCAGAGATCAGCGCGGAGCGGTAGGATGCCTTGCTTGTCAGCGCCCCGTCTCACCACCTGAGGGTGGAGATGAAGGGTGGTGTGCATCGGCAAGGTGGCGACACATCTTTCGGCCCGTGGAGCCGGGGCGCCCCGGCCCTGTCACGTCAAGGAAATTGCTCTTTCCGTCTCTCTTGGGCTCAGGTCGGGGTTGAGCCGCGGACCGTACACACAGAAAGCCAGTCCCGTCCCTAACGCTAACTGTCAGCTGGCTGTCCCCACGGCGACTCATGTTTTTTGTGCTGATGTTCCCGCCACGAGAGTTGCCATGCCCCAGCAGTCTAAAAACGGGCTGCCTGTGGCCCCAAGGCACGACTAGTGGAGTGGCGGCGGTGGAGCCACAGTGCAGGTTGGCAGGTGTCAATGCATGTCAGAATTACCGAAGGGGAGCCTCATCCAGCTAGATGCTATGTTAATTTGCTGGTCTTCATGAACGAAAAAAACAAACAGAAAAAAACAAAACAGCCACGTGTAGATTTTGAGACATCAAAATTGTTTGTAAGGTTTCCATTTTTTGTTGTTCTAATTAATATGCCACATCTTGGGCACACTTGAGGTAATTAACATTGTTTTTCGCCAGCAACACGCGGCAGATGGTGATTGAAAATGGAGGGATGAGTCGCTCAATCAACCGCCATTTGTCTGTAGCCATTAATTATCTAGCAAAGAATACATTCAGCCCCCAAAGTTGATAGTTTGGGGGGGAAGAAGAATACTGTCCTTCTGTTCCTCATTACTCTTTAAAGCAGAAACTGCTGAAATAAGAATGCCGAATAGGGAGATTGAGATTTTAATAGCGCTGTCATTATCTTCTCCCATAAGGGAGCATACGATAGACTGCTTTTAGGAAAAACACATCGGCAAGAAAAAATACTGTTTGAAAAACTGCCTGCTTCACTCTCTGTACTTCTTGAAAGACCACTTTACAGCCAGAGAAGACAGATTGAACATCTGCACTAAAGATAATGGGGCTAAAATCCGCTATAACAAAATGTTATTCTTTTGATATGATCGAATAAGAACCAGAGATCACTGGATATCATTGTTAGCTTACATGACCATCGCGGCACGCAATGGCACAGCAGCAACAAATAACCAAAAGAGTCAGCCCTCATTTCTTAAGTATGAGATGATCAGAATAACAACTGCTTGCCTGCAGCTATTTTGCCCAGCCGAGGGAGTAACGATATCATGATGGACCCAGACTTTGCTTCTCCCACCAGTTTTGACAAGTCTTCTGGACTTGGCATTTCTGTAGCACTCCAAAAGCACTGCTCTCTGCCCAGGAAACAGATTAGCAGCTAGCACTCATTTTAGGAAATGACCAAAAGGAGAGAGGGTGTTGCCAGGGGGAACATTGAAGGCAGACGGGGGGTGGACACTCCAAGACCATGGCATGGCTTGCCACCATTTCTTTGATGTGACTCTCTTATATTCTAACAGTTTCCTAATCCTCCTTGGTAACTTAATCCTGTTTCACTCTCTGCCTACCTGATAGTCCTAAGGGTGTCACATAATTTTAATTATTTGTATAGATTTACACAGACACATTTATATGAATACCTATAGCAGACTCTTTAGAAAAAAGGGGAACAGCATCTTCAGCATTACAATGTTTGCTCTATATGACTCACATTCTCCCCCAAGAAGTTAGTTTTAACTTTGCACATCTTAGTCACCTTTGATTTGTTTGAAATGCATAATTGCAACAAGAAAGTGAGCTGTTACTGTATGTACAAATGGCTTAGTAGAGAAAGCAATATCGTGAAGTCCTTTGTTGCACCAACATGTAAAAGTAAAAAAACAACAGAAAACAACGGCCTAAAAGTAAAATGCATTGCGCCTGTCCGCAGCAACATCTCAATGTTTGTACCACTGAAAGCCCAGCCCCATCAAACGGCATTATCTCCAAGGCTACCACTTACTTCCAACTGGAGAAGAGATAGCTGCTTATCTTCTTGGTTAATAATAAAAAAGACACATAACAGATAAAAAAAAGCGCCATCCTATCGCGCTAGAGAGAGAACGGGGAAGGGGGGAACAGCAGTAGGGAGGGGGGAGATTTCCAGGGACAGTTTCATTCTGTGGAAAGGGCAAGCGGAGAGAGACCTCCCGCTGGAGCACCGCAGCCGAGCTGAAATGAAAGCCAGCCTGGCTTTTCTCCGGGGCTAAACAGTGGCCTTAATAAAAAACACAATCAGACCCCCAGCCTTAAAGTTTAATGCACATTCTCTCCATATTTCGCCTTTTTCCACCAGTAGAAGAAAAAAAAAGAAGAAAAGAAAGGTTATAGCCGAAGCTCCCAGTGTGAGCCAGCTTCCAGGGTAAGCTGTGACAGGGTGTGGGGGGTGTGTGGTGCTGCCATAATGAGACACCAACGCACATCGGGAACACCATTCGCCCTTCTACTGTATAGCACTCCATCGCGCTAATGAATTTGTGAATTTGATCCTGCGAGTTTTTAATTAACTCGCAGGATCATCGTGTGGAATCATGTTGTGGACATTGAGACAGACTACCGTGTCTCCCAGGTGATTTCAATATCAAAGAAGGAGGCTTTGCTAAATTAAGTTTGGTTTCTTTCTTTCTTTTTAGTTATACTTTTTATTGCGAGAGACAATTAAGAGAGACAGTGGGTCGTGTCATTTTCCTCCTCTGCCAGCCGGATTCATTCCAAACAATGTTATACGAGAGCAAAGGTAAACCATAGATGTTAAACCACTCTTGTAATCCCCAGTGTTTATATAGTGTCATAATGTCAGAACACTCCATTTGAGAGATTACAGGATGCTGCTGTCAATGCAAGCCATAATGATTCCATAGTGGCTAAAGTAAGTCGTTATCAGGAAGACCAATGAAGAACATTTTTTCTTTTTTCTTTTTAAACACATTTTCCTTTATTGGCATGGTGAGGCTGATGAGAATTGCACATAAAAAATAAAATTCACAAGAAAGTCATACAATAGGTAGAACCACAAAGGCATTGGTAAAGGCAACGTGGATAGGACACAAACAAACCTAGAGCAAACCCCCCACCCCCCCCCCCCCCAAAAAAAACATCTTAAAAACACACAACCCACACTCACACACACACTCACTTTCATACACACACAATGTCCTTCCAAAAGAAACATGAAAACCCAACAAACGTTTAAGCAGTGGCAAATTCCTCATTTTTCAAAAGTCTGCCACAGTTTAAATTTGAGCCATAAGTTTTTATAATATATTGCTACTCTAAGCAATTTACAAAGCAGTTTTTTTTCCTTATTACAATGAGTAAAGCCACATCTATCAAATAGGACACGACACCATTACCCAAGCGCTTAACAGAGAGCAAAAAAGAAAAATGAATCAAACAATGTCATAAAATACAGGTAAAGGTTTTTGTTTTTGGCTGTTTGCATCGCAAAACATTTCCTGTTTCTCATCTCCGCCGTGGAGCTCCATGAAAGGTAGCCTGTGATCAGCAAAGCTTTAGTACAAAAGGTTTGATCTGATGGAAGCAGGTTCTCTCATTACTTGACTCAGGCTAGAAATGGGATATTAATTGAACCAGAAACCACAAGGTTACCTTTTATGTCATGTCAACAGCGCTGTGATATCTGGACTGGGAGGTACAGGGGATGGGTTGGTTGGGGATCGGGTGTTGATGGAAAGTGGTGCGGCATGCGATACATTGTCAAAGTAGTCTTCTCTAGGCTTATAGAATGTCATTTAAAATCTGCCATTCAGATAGCTGAGAGCCACATCTCAAAGAGTTGGATTTCCTAATAGCCATGCGCTACACGACATACAAACGTTTTGGCGCCAAATTCAGCTCTACACATTTCACACACACACACACACAACGTGGGAGTTAGGGTACTAGTACACTTTCACAAATGTTACAAGGCGATGGAAGCCTTACATTTACATACGCAAATACATATGGAAGAAGAGTTGTGGGATGGGGAGGTTAAAGACACTGGAATGGAGTCCTCCTATCTAGCCAGCGACTGGGTAATGGGTCCAAGTCCAAAACCACACAACAATAGGAGCTAAAATACAATTCTGAAAAATAATTTATTGCTTTTTATATACTTTTCTTTCATTTATATTATTATTAATCATCTTAATTGTGAATAATATCATTAGTAGTATCATCATCATTGGTGTATATATATGCATATGTATATATATACATATATAGTTTTACAACAAATACAAGATCTTTAAAAAAGTCAGGAAAGGAAATTGTAAACTTTCGTTTCGTTGGCATTCATATAATCAAGCGTGTGTGTGTATGTGTGTGTGTATGTGTACGTGCATGTGTGAGGCTGCGACACAGGTGTTTACAGTGGTACAACAAAAGTCCTGTAAAATCCTTTTATTGCTTGACGTTCTACTGTGTAGGAAGAGAAGCTGCAGATGTGTTCCACAGCTGCAAACCACTGTGTTTGTGGAGACAGAAATCACTAGAACAATGAGCAGCACATCTCAAGAGGGGCTGCCAGAGTGATTAGCTTAACAGTTTGATTGTATTTTTTTTTGTTTATTTTTTGAAAGGCATAGAAAGTAATATTCCCCACCAAACCATTTTGATTATTGTACACCCTACCCAGCGATTATAAGTTAAAAAACACAAATCAAAGAACAACATAAATAACAAAACAAAAGTGAGGTATACCACTTGAGATGGATACCATAAATATCTTTGATTAAATATTAAAATAAATAGATAAATATGGGCGTTTATCCTAATTGAAAGTATTTGTATGCAGTAGTTTTTGTCAGTGAGAAAGTGAGAAATCAAAACAACCATAAAAAGAAATACGCTTCAGAAAAAAAGAGAAACGGGATTCTGTTACAATCATGAAAGACACGTTAAAAATGCATTTTACACTAGCGTTTTGAGGAATAACACAGATCGAGAAACATTATAAACAGAGAAAACTATACATGGTTGACGATTTAATCTCAACAAGTTTGTTCATGCTCCCTCAAAATGAGCATTCTTGACACATCTTTTTTTTTACAATCATATCATGTCTTCTTAACATCATCTAGGTGTACAATATGTTTCATTTTGTAATAACTACAAATCAACATTCTGAATTAAGAAATGTCCTTCCTCGTTTTAAAAAAGGCTGTGTTTTACAGTGCATAGCTGTAACAAATAAAGATTATTTTCTGATATGTACACAAAATAAAAATATTCCTTTTTTATATCTGTAAATACAGGGCTACATTTCTCCTTAAAATGTATACAGCAATATTACCTTGAGAATGTCCCCTTCAAGATACGTTTTCCTACATGTTTGTTCATTATGTAACATCCAAACCACATCCAAATACCAGATCAAAATAAAATGATATAATTGAAAAAACAAAAATAAAACGACAACAATCAAACAAAAGAAAAACACACAGAACAAGCTGCTTGTTTTCACCCCTTATAGAATTTTGGGTGTTGTAGTGCTTGGAGAAAACTAAATCATCTTAATCTTTTCCATATTTGTTAATCGTTCACCAACTTGTACAGCAGTAAAACGCACAAAATCTCTGCACAGGTTCTGAGGGTTTACTGGCTTTTCCAGAATACACTGTCTTTTCCCAGCTCTTCAGCAGCTAAGTTCATGTAAACTTTGTTTTTGAGATAGTCTATCAAGATATACATGTAGGTCTATATATAGGCCTATAGACTTCATCTTAATGTACTCTTTGACACAGAGTGTAAAACTTCGAGTTTTAGTCTCGCCATCAATGTGGCGAGAAATGATTTTGAGGTATCTGTAGTCCCTCTTTGTAGACAGACGGCAGGTGCCACCAAACTTGTTACCTTCTGAGACTGCACTGTGCCTCTCGGAGCAAGCTGTCAAAATCCATGGAATCGTACTTGCTTTTTGTGGAGGCTGGATCAAAGTCATCCGAACTGGAATCTGGAAAGGGAAGATGAACGGTGGGGTCAGTATAAGCAAAACTGCTTCTTAAATATGCAAGAAAGGGAGTTTCGTTTTAAATGGGAATCTATGGATTCACCATATGATGTTTTTCGGCATATATTAAAGCATAGTAAAAAAAGTTTTCATAATCTTTTTGATTTCTACTTCACTGGTGACTGTGGCCTACTGTGGCCAAATTCAGGCTTAACTAAGCTGGAGTTGGCAATTGTTTTGTTGAAATCCATATTTTCGACCAGCACCTGTTTAACTCATTCAAAGTCGGAAAATGAGGCTTATTTCTTGAGGAACAAAGAGAAGCCCCAACTGAGCGCAGAGGCATATATTTTGATCGCTCGGATGCGATAGTAAATAGACTGCCTTATCTCTGGCGGCAGACAGCTTCACAAATAGTGCCCCCACAGGGGCCAGACGCACACTCCAGGAGCTTTGAGAAATGGGAATGACCATGGCAGCCCAGAGACGCCAGTCGTGATCTAATACTATAGCCCAGGGGTGGATTGTGTCACACCATGCGCCTTGAGGGATGAAAAATACCCAGTGCTCTACTTAAAACTAATGGAGAGTGTCTCAGAAAACAACAAAAAAAAGAGAAGAAAAAACGGATTGAGAAGCAGAGGGGCGTTTTGAATGCCATATTGTTATAGCAGTCCTTAGCAGCAACACATATACACACGCGCACACACACCCTCACTATCTTATTCCTTTGCCATCAACATGGGCACAAAGAGGCAGCTGAATGAAGGCCTTTTCATTACAGGAGATGGATTAGTCAATCTGGACACAATGTCTGTCCTCGAGACTCTTGGATTAGCCAATGTTTCTGTCTGTCAAATTCACTGTGCTCACAAAAAACACCAGTGTCTATAAGCCGCTTGTTTGGGGATGTGTGGTAACCTCTTCAATTCTTAAAGAAAATGCCCTTTCTGTCTTTTTCCCCTCTCTCTGACGAGTGACCTATTGACCCTCCTGTGCCACTGTACATCATACATGACCTCACATATTGCTGGTAAATACAGGTCTGGAGAAGGCTGGCAGCCAATACGTCTATCTTCTGTCCTCCATTATCAAATGGAGCTGATGATCCATTTGAGGGCGCACAGCCTCCAAATAAATGGAATGTGTCTCTTTCCCAGTTTCAACATTGAAGCCTTATGATAGCGTAACAGAAGAAGGTGGCTGCCATTTTCTGCTCACATGTCCAAAGTGGAGCCTGTAGCCAAAGGGGGAAGAGCTTTGATTTCATTGATAGCCTGCATTATTTATCATTCTGCTAGCTACCTCCATCTGAACACTAAGTACTGTTTGACGCAAGCACATAAGTGTGGCATATATTTACCCGCATCTACCGACTAGTACTTGAGGTGTGGGTGTGCATCCTCGCGGCCTTCATGCGCTTTTATTTTGAAAGGGGTGTAAGTGATGAGCCGCTGTGCGCACACAGCGAGGTCCCGCCTCCTGACTGGGCTGGGACATAACCTTGCATCCACCTTCCTGTTCCGTAACGCCCATTTTCCCCTACCTCGCCATTCACCTTTAATTTCCCCTCCACACATACACTATAACAACAATAACAATAATATTAATATATGGACATAATACTGTACACCCGCTGTAGGGTTGATTAAAGGTGAGGTCAGCGATATTCTAGCCATGGCAATGCATGTCCAATGTGGGGGGCACCTGTGGGAGCACCCTATGGCATTTTCTGTTGATTGAGTTCAACTATCAGTCTTTCTCCAGAATCCCTGACTCCACCTTTAACGACGGCACCAGGTTGTTTCCTTTGACTAATGCCTTTGATCTTGCATTCTGGAAGATATAGACCCCCCACCCCCCACTCTCTACTGTATCACTGGCAGCAGGGGGAAAATGGTTTTCTTATTCCTGGTGCGTTCACTGACTGACCTCTGACCCCCTATATGCCCCTTCTGACCTGCGTTCAGAAGTTGGGGGGAAGGTTAGCGATGGAGAGACTCTTGGAATGTAAAAAGTCCACACTCAACCTTCGCTGCGTCATCAGACCACCCTCCACCCTTCTATTTGACGGCACGCCAACCGTCCCCGCGGCGACGGTAGGGTCTAATGCTTTGGACCGGGCCGCAGTGGCGGGAGGAGGAGGCGGTGCACTCACCCAAGTCTGTGTAATTGGATTTGCAGTACTGCTTTTGTCCGCCGAAGCACAGCTCAAACTGTGGCTCGCTGGACCTGCGCAGGGTGTGTCCGTTCTCAAGGGCGGCGTAGGCGTCACAGGTGTAGCGGTACGTGATGAAGCCAAAGTTGTCCCTGGACCGGGGCAGAGAAGAACACATTTAGAAAACCTCGCCTTTGCCTGACATCGGCGCTATTTATATGCAAAGGAGAAATCAATAAAAATGTATCTTTGGGGCTACTTAGGGCTCAGAAGTGGATGGATCGAGAAATGCCCTCGGGAGAATGGGAGAGCTCGACTCTGCCCTACACATATAGCAGTGCCTTTGCTATGACACTTGTGTCAAAGCAAAGCAAACCGTTGAGGCCCAGAGACTTGTTCTCTGCTGTTCGTTGCCCAGAGGGAAGGATAACTAGAAGCTAACATCAGCCTTCTCCTCCTCAACCTCTACAGCCTTTCAATAGAGCTACATCAAAACACAACACCAAGCAACGTCAAAGAATTTGTTCTCGTCCATGGATTAAATTAATATACACCCGTCATATGTCATTGGAATTGTGGGAATTATGTCTATTGCCTTCCCATTTTTCTCAAATTGAAACTGTGAAATAATACAAAACTTTAATTAACAATATAGCAATGTGTAGGTTAAGAGTCATTATGCTGAGAAATAACAACGCCTGCAGTGTTATGCACACACATGTTTACTCCACACACTGTCTCTGTGTGTGTGCAGTGTGCTGGCCGTTTGGTTATTTTTGCCGTGAAGTCGGACATTTTAACATGTCTTAACAACGATGTGGACTGACTCCCTTCTGCAGCCAGCCTCATGTGGCCATTGGAGGAGCTGCGTTTCTCAACACCGGAGGTTCCCGCTTGGCTGTGTAATCCAGGCTCCTCTGTTCGTTGTTTACACAGAATGTGGCTAGCGCCATGTTAGCTCATGTGTGTGGCACATCTGTTTTGTTGCGGAGATGCTGGTGAGTAGTGTGACATCTAGAAGCAGACTGTAATAAATACCTGAACACGTGTCCCAGTGTCGAGTAAAGTAAAAGTAAGAAGAAGAAAAAAGGAAACAAAGAAACCCATGTATGAACCGAACCTCAGATATCGGGGTCTGATCCGAACCATGGATTTGGAAAGCTGCTACACCAGTAATATTTAATATACAGAGAGCCCCATGGTCTTACCCATCGTCCCTCAGGTTCACCGCGCACTCTTCGATTTCACCGAAGACTTCAAAGCGGCGTTTCAGCTCACTGCGGGTGCTGTCGGACCTCAGCCGGCCCACGTACACCACACGCCTCTCCTCCTGTTGCGGGGGGAAGAGGGGGAGTGGGGGTTAGAGCTGGGGAGGGGGGTGAGATGAGGCCTAATGAATCACCCCTGCGTCTAGACCCGCGGGACCCCCTCTTTGTCCCTCGGCCCGGTTTTGTTCCCCGCCATCGCTTCAACTTTGGTAACTGGCTCCCTGTTATCTGATGGAGTCGCAGTTTTAGAAGTGGCTTCCGTCAACCTTGGCACCACAATTCCTTTCCTCCCCCCTGCGACTAATCAACCCGAGGCGATTTAGATCAGACGATTGGGGCTGTCGTTGGTGGACTCTAGCCGCGGAGTGATTCTGTTTCACTTCCCATTCCGCTCCTCTGGAAGTCTGATTCTAGGCTACCGGCGGAGGCATCTGTAAACATTACAAACACCAGGCTGGGTGTACACGCGAGTGACAGCGGTAAGCTAGGGGGCAAGAATGCGTGCTGTTCCATGAACCTCAGAGGACACTGGGGTCACAGCAGAATAATTTAGGGGAAAGGGGGAAAAAGCTGCGGAAGGCAGCAATTATAGCTTTGGAGTATTTTAATTGCGTCTGCTAATCATATGATACAGCATAGGCCGGGGGCAATGGTGTATCACGCCACTATTATTTATTTATTGCTTCATTTACTTGCCATTACTGGGGCAAGTCCATTGAGACATGTTGGAATTTTGAATGCTGTCTTGAGGGCACACTGGTAACTTATACAGTATGTGTAACTCAGTTGCCCGGCGCTAATCTCAAAGTTCACCTTCGTCCTCTTTAAAAACTGTACGGAAAAGCAGAGGGGAAAAACTACATATTAACCAGAATATACTGCTGTTTTTTTGCTTTCCCTCCGTGCTTTAATGCTTACATACAGTTTGAGACAAAAAGTACTTGCTGAATTAGGGGTTTAGTTGCTGACAAATGATAAATAGGCGGCCTTTCTTGATGGCCGCCTGAGGGCTGCCTGTGAGAGAGAGAGGCAGAGAGAGAGAGAGAGAGAGAGAGGGGGAGAGAGAGAGAGAGAGAGAGAGAGAGAGAGGGAGAGGGACAGAGAGAGAGAGAAGGCAGGAATGTAGAGCGGGGTTCACATTCCTGGCCTCCCAAAACCCATAAGTTGACAGCTTGGGCTGTGGCGCTAATAATTGTCCCTCTGCCTGAAACGTACGCGGACTAAGCTGTGTGTGCATTACTGCCGTACTCCATGTGTGCGTTTATCAGCGGGGGGGCAGCGGAGTATCGCAGCTGGAAACGAGAGAGTGGGGGTGGGAAGGGTGGCTACGCGGCAGGCAGGGATATAATGTTGACTGCAGCAGAGCGAATGTGGACGAAGACGGCAGTGGAGATACTCAAACGAGAAACAACCCATTTCCTTGGGGCGGACATTTTTATATCCCCTCTCTCTCTCTCTCTCCATTCTCAAGTCTGTTTCCCGGTTCCTGTTTTTTTTATTCATTTTATATAATCCTCTCGCCACTGTTTTGCCGCTGTAGCCCCGTGGCACGATTAATAAGTGACGACACTCTTTTCCATACGACAGAGAGGCTAAGAATACACAACCCGGAGATGAAGAGGCAGATGAAGAGGCAGGGCTGTTGCCTCAGCCCTGTGGGGACTCACTTTGTTTGCACGCTTTCCAGTCTTCGACGGGAGACCTAGGGTGGGGGTGCCGTTGGCCTGTAGCGCTGTGCCTATACGCGCACGTGTCCATGTGCTGGCGCACGGGCCATTTATGACGCCAGTAGGACAGGGAAACAGGAAGTGGGAACTCACTATGGCTTTCTGCCTCTGTCTCTCGCGCTGCTCGGCCCGCTCGAACTCCCGCTTCTCGTAGTCCTGCCGGTACTCTTCCCTCTTCAGCCTCTCGTGCTGGTACTCCTCGTAGCTGTCATACCTGCGCGCACAGAGAGAGAGAGAGACGGGAGGCACAGATGATTCGCCGTGACAACAGCGCTGTCCTCTAGATGTACCCTTTCCTGTTCGGGAAAATAAAGCCGTGGGACAGATGTCGTTTCTTTTGGGTTTTTTTTCCCATTAAAAAAAAGTAAAGAATAAAATAAAAGGCAAATCCGCACTTGGGGGAGGTGGGAGGATACGGACGCGATAATCAGACGTCTCAAGGAGCGCCATGGTTACACGTCCCGCGGGATATGCGCGTGTGTGTGTGTGTGTGTGTGTGTGTGTGTGTGTGGGGCGGGCGGGCGGGCATCTGCCGCTGTCAGCACAACTTCACATGCCATTACTTTCTGCTTAGTTAGAGCTTCATCTGGGAGGGGAGCGCCTCTTTCTTACCCCAGACCCACCTCCTCCTCACCCGCCCCACTCCCCCGGTGACGGACCAAACGGGCGACGACTCTCGGGGCCTGTCGGGTGCCATTAGATCGCTGGGTCGGAAGGGGAGGGGGGGCGGTGTCAGGCTGGCGTGCCTCCCTGCATATGAATCTGGCCCCTGTGCCGTACTACCCAGGGAAACTACGCAGAGTGTCAACCTACAGCTGTGGTCGTAAAACTCATGAGTGAACTGAATGTGCATTATTGTGATTTGGTGGTTGGGGGGGGGCGGGGGGGGTCTCTCTTCCAATAAAACCTGATGAATTACAAAAATCCGTCCTAAATCTCTGTCACAGTCTCACTGTCACCGCGGCCGCCATTGGAAGCATGGCATCCTCCCGGCACTAAAGCACAAAGTGGAGGGCATGGTGTGTGTGTGTGTGTCATTTGTCTTTCCCTGTGTGGTCGGACTGTCTAGGCCACCTGTGAGTAACAGCGTGCCCTTATCTTAACTAAGTGGTTAAGTAAAGGTTAATAACACGTTATAAAGAGACGCTTAACTGATTCAGGCGGTAAATAATCACCTTGGCCTGCGGCTGGGAGGAGATCGAGACTGAAAGTGGGGACTCTTGTGAGTCCTGGAGCGGCCCATGTTGGAGTCTGAGTTGTGACAGGACCTGAGGGATTAGAAGAACAGCCATAATCAATCACCACCATATAGCTGCAATATATATATATATTAATATATTATAGCCGGTTAACTATCCACATGTGTGGTAATGTGTATGTGTGTGACTACTATCTTAACAGTAGGTTGTGCAAATCTCCTACACTGTATTGGTTTGACTTGATTTGTTTCTTAAAGGTTTTATTCATGGGCATAGTGACCTAATCTACTAACGAATATGATTGGAGCCTCTATTGCTTTAGAGATTTGGATTAGATTTGGACATGACTACTAAACCATTTGGGTGTATAGATGTAGATTCCTTCACTAGAGATGGCATAAACATATACCTGCCTATGTATGTTGTATGAGGGGGAGGTCAATAGGCCTCAGTGGCCTTCCAATAAATCGTGTACAGTAGCCTACTCTCAGTACTTAATTATTGAAGCATTGCAGAGGAAGGTGCACTTAAATAATGGAGGGGAAGAAGTTTGGGTAGCTCTGCAAACCAAAGCAATTTCAGTTAGTTTGCAGAGAAGTACAATCTTAGCTGTGGAACCTGAAATATAGATACAGATGCTACATAACACACTGTCTGTCTGCTTGTATTTCTTCAAATTGCTTTGAAACACCAAACAAATATTTTCAGGGAACCTTCAAAATGTCAGTGTCAGATTCGGTATAGCCCACACCCATCCTCTTGTACAACATACAAATAGATATTTTTTTATTACCGACTTGTCTTATTGCACAGCCAAAGGATAAAAGCCTAACTGAATAAGTCCCTGCATCTATTGGGTTGGCAGAGTAACCTGACCTTTGAGTTATCAGCCAAACGAAGTGTCTGCACTGCACAAGCACTCCATGAATAAGCACTGATCAAGTGATTTAGTTACCTCACGGTAGCTGTGGTTGGGCCTTGCAAACAAAAGCATCCAACACAAACCCCATCTGGCTGTGATCAAAGGGGAGCATGGGAAATGTGGTTCTCTGAGTCTCTCTTCTAGGAAAAGAACGAGGGGAAAAAAAAAAAGCGGGGCTCTCTGGGACTACAGTACATTCCCTCAGTCGGGATTTGGCTTTCATCTCTGGGGAAGCAGGGGATTGGTAGGCATGGGGGGTGGGAGGGCTGGCTTGTTCGGCGCTCAGCAAAAACAACAGCTGCAGCCTAAAACAATGGCCCCCGCATCAAACGCAGAGAAGCAGGAGTGCAGAACAGAGGGAGCAGGGTGGGCAGGTGGTGGTGGTGGATGAGAGCGAGTGAGAAGCTCTGACAGAACTCCCCCTGCCCGGGGACGAAGGCTCACACTGTCCATACTGTGTAGCGCCCGGGGCACGCCTGGTCCCTTTAACCCATTCTGCCTTACTGTCCCTATACCCACTCTCATTACGCACCGCTAATAGGGAGATGTTTACAGAGTCAGCCTTAATAACAGTGTTCTGTTGCACGTACAATACTGCCCAAACCATGTATCTTTCTGCCCATCTCTCTATACCCAGCCCCCTCTCTCTCTCTCTCTCTCTCTCTCTCTCTCTCTCTCTCTCTCTCTCTCCCTCTCCCCCTCTCTCTCTCTCCCTCTCCCCCTCTCTCTCTCTCCCTCCCTGTCTGGTGTCAGCAGACAATGTGTTTCCTGAGCTGAGGCGAGGGTAGAGGCTCTGTGAAAGACACCCGGGGTCTGACGACTGAGCAGTCTAAACCCCCTCTGTTGCCATAGCAGGGGAGGAAGCTACCGTGTGAGGAGGGGTGGTGGAGGGAGGTGGCTGACCACTTACCAGGTGGACTGGCGTCCGTCGGGCGAGCCGGACAGGGAGCGTCCGCGGCGGTGGTGGCGGCGGCGCTGGGCGGAGCGGCGGGAGCCGGAGCGAGAGCGGGAGCGG
This sequence comes from Aphredoderus sayanus, assembly GCA_027564795.1. Taxonomy (NCBI): domain Eukaryota; kingdom Metazoa; phylum Chordata; class Actinopteri; order Percopsiformes; family Aphredoderidae; genus Aphredoderus; species Aphredoderus sayanus. The sequence goes on from JAODUG010000010.1 coordinate 807,179, forward strand.
GGGGAGGGCGGCGGGGAGACGGAGCCCCGCGACGGGGAGCAGCTGGAGGGCGGGGAGCAGGAGGGAGAGCGGGGCGGCGGCCAGCAGTCCAGCAGCAGGTCCAGCGGGGTGCCCCCCCACGGGTACAGGAAGCGGCTCTCGCGCCCCTCGCCCCCCGCGTCCAGCTCGTCCTCGTCGTCGCGGAAGGGCGGGAACCCCGGGTGGGCGTAGGCCGGGGTGGGCAGCGGCCTCTGGGCCTCCGCGGGGGCGGCAGGGCAGGGCGGGGCGTCGCCCCCTCCCCTCTCGGGACCACCCGGGCTATAGATGGCTTGCGGCGGGTGGCCGAAGTGCTTGTTAAGTTCGGCTCTGATCTCCTGGTCGCGCATGAGCTTCCTGCCGGGAGACGCAGAGTTCTGCTGCTGCTGTTGTTGATTTTGTTGACTTAGATTTTGTTGACTTAGATTCAGTTGATTTTGATTTTGTTGACTTAGATTCAGTTGATTTTGATTTTGTTGATTTTGATTTTGTTGTTGCTTATTTTGTGGATTTTGTTGTTGTGGTTCCCTGACAACGGTGGTCTGGGGGTCCGGGGGAAGCAGCCCCTTGCCCCAGGCGGTGTCTATCCCCATGGGAGGGAAGCTCTGCTGCAGCGGCTGAGCCAAGGAACAGGTGGGTAGGCATGGCGATGATGAGCATGAGGATGAAGAGGGGGCCGGCACGGCCGGGTGCCCGCCCTCCCCCACAGTGTCCGTGGTCGTCGTGGCGACGGCGCCGGCCTTCTTGGCCGACGCCTGGCAATAGTCGTGGTCACCGTAGCTGCGGGGCGCCGCCCGCTTGGCGGGGGGGCCGGCCGACATCTTGCTCAGCTGGGCGTACAGCTCCGTCTGCTCCGAGCCCTTCTTGGTGGGGCCGGGGACGGGGGCAGCCGGGGCCGGGGCCGGGGCCACAGTGCCGGGGCCCAGCTCGCTCAGCCGGGCCCTTTTGCACGCCAGCGCAGAGGACGAACAGGAAGACAACTTGGTTTTGAGCGATGTTTTGAAAGGATTCTCTTGACTGGCTTTGTGTGGAGGCGTGGTGGGTGGTGTCAGACCTGAGGGAGCAGAGACAGGTGGGGGCAGAGCTGTTAATAAAACCCTACTGTAAACACAAACTGCCTAATTCACCGTCTCTTCCTAATCTAGGAGCTCCCGGGTCTGTTTATGGACACTGGAGGAACACACACACACACACACACACAGGCCTGATTAAAAATATTCACTTTCACATGCCCTAATCCTGATCTCTACTTTATTGCAATCTTGACAGATTAATGTAATGCTCTGTGTAACTTAATATGGCGGTGCTGTAATGTGCATGGCTAGCCACCACCTTCCTCCCTGACCTTGGACATAAAAAAAAGGGAAAACGTTACCACGCGCCTACCCTCAGAGGACAAACGTAATGCATCCGCTGACGGAACAAAATCACCCTTCCTCCATATATCACATCTAAGCCTTGTATTCGCCGACATTACGCAGCCAATTCATTGAAATACAGACATAAGACACACATGAAAGAAAGAAGCGGCGAACATAACCGTGACTTTGATGCCGTGTCATGAGGCAGCTGAGGCTACAGCGTGCATCTTTCCACCAGGGCTTGCTGGTAGTGATATGGAGGTGCAGGAGTTACAGGTAAATGGGTTTGCATTCCCTCCAGATACCTTGTCGCTCTTGAACGTGCCCTGAGCCAGCATGCCCTGCGCCCCCCACCACCCCCCCCCCCCCCCAATCCCTCCCACATCACCAGCTGCACCCACCGTGACACCACTGACAGATTTACAGCCGGGCAGATGGCAGTTATATGGGGAATCCTGAGATGAGCCCACTTTATGGCATTGTTAATACACCCGCGCATTGCTACACTGTCGTTCTGTCTTTGTGCCCCTCCTTCAGCCCCACCCTTCTTCCTGCGGCCGCCATGATTCCCAGATCAATGCATCCTTCCTCTCCTTCCCTTCCGTATGACGAGAAGACAGCCTCCCACCGCCTCAACCACATATACTGTAACTGTCACTAGGAGTCTATCGCTAGAGTCAAACGTTTTGCACCTATACCCACCCACTCGTCTTTGCCTCTTTCTTGTAATGCACATCACTCTTCCCTTGCTGGCGAATTGCTCCAAATGACAGCTATTAGTATCAAATCCAGCGTAAGAGCGGGCAGGCAGCCTTATAGCAGCACAGAGTGTGCATGAGGCTGGTGTATAAATATGTGCGTTTCTGGAGCCATTTGCTGGCGTTTGGCATGCCTGATCCCGTGGCTTATCATCGCACTCGTTACCTGGATGTGACGTTTAGTGTGGGGGTTTCAAAGCCCCTGCCAGCCCTGCTACAGAGCTACAGGGGTTGTTGCTGTGTTCCACGGGGACAGGGAAGGTGATTATATACAGCGTGTCGTTATGCCAATGAATTGTGCTGTGAAAAAGAAGGGGGGGCGTGGGGGGTGTAGTATTGTTGGGCGCCGCCTAAGGAACTTCTGTTTCACCGATGAAGCGCCATCTGGCCAAGACAATGCGCGCGCAGGGCCGTAAACCGGGAGCCATTAGCGCCGGTGGAGAAATAAATCAGCATCGGATAAATGTGTCCTTCGGAGTCAAATGTGCGAGTGATGGATGATGGAGAGAAGAAGAGGGAAAGGACTATCATATGATCTGCAAACACAAACACCAATCAAAATGCCACCAGAGAGAGAGAGAGAGAGGAGGGTTTTTCCTAATCTGTTCCCACCCAGCTGTAAATTGCGATGGGGCCCTCGGAGAGAATAACAACCCGTGGGGGGGGCGGGGGGCTTTGGGGATGGGGGGGAGGGGCGACTTAAAGAGTTGATCCGGCGCTGAGCCATGCAAGCAGGAACGAGCGGACCATCAGATCCAGTAATTAAAGACAACAAGGCGGGCGCAGGGGTAAATCTATTAGCTTGGTGGAGATCGGGTCTTAGCGGTTAAATCCCCAGGGGCCTCTCCTCTGCCTGTTGTTGCTCAGCCAGTTGTTGCCTGGCTACACTGTCTGTACCTCCGGGCGATGACGCTAACCGGAGCAGTCAAAGCCGTGCTACATGTAAGCTAAGGTCTAAGTTCGTGCAGATAGCACACCGTAAATGTTAACACTACTACAACCCCTCATGAAAAGTCATAAGATAATAAGTCACAGACTACCTGGAATGGAAAGTTTCCGCAGTGAGCCTCTCACCTTCCCTGACTTGAAGGTGGGCCCCTCCTACTTGGCTAACCTCCATGTACCGCGGCCAGAACTCTCCGCTGTAGTGGAATGCTACTCAGGGTTTGTTAAGGACACGTCATGTCGGATCATAAAGGCGCCCACCTAGATCTGTACCCATCTGGTAAGGCAGGAAACTGAAAGAAGAATCCCAAAATGGCTGAACTAATAATCTATCATCTGTTTCGCAAACAGTGAATTCCATACCTGCTCTGGACACTGAAGTCCAGAGAGATACTTTGTTTGACCGCTTGTGACAGTAATGTGGAAAATCACTTGATTGCCCCAGAGCTTCAGAAGCCCTTCTCGCAGGCATGCCCCTTGACCGCTGATGCTAATCTACCCCAAAGGTTAAATGGTAGCTTGTCCAAAGTCAATGAGAGGACACTCCCCCCTACATGAGCCAGGTAAAACTTCTAAAGACCATGTCACCTTGAGGTACAAAGAGCGGTGGCACAGCCCAGGGGATGTCAGGTGTGCGATTCAAGGGCCATTCCCCCCTGTTGGTTAATGAGTACCAAAGGAGGCCTGTGCAATGCCCGACATTGTAAGAGACAAAAGAGCAGTTATTTTGTATTTATTGACCTACGGTGAATAATCTATATTCAGGGGGGCAAGACGGGGGATAATTACGAGCATGATTCTCTCAGAGAGAAAATTGGGAAAGGAGAAAAAAGACAGAGAGAAAAGAAAAAGTGTGTACGTATTTATATATGCATATAAAAGCAAGAAAGATACAAATGGATCCCAGTGTCCCAGCCAAAACTCCAGCTTCTATGAAGCAGCCATTCTCTTCGTTTGATTTATTTATTTTCCTAATAACCTTTTCTTGCGGGTAATTAATAATTGTATAATACAATGATGAGATGATGACAATAATGATGCTTAAAACCCCTGTGCGTTGACCCCATTTGCAAAATGGCATCCGTCCCATAAATACCAAGTCTTAACATTGTAAAATTACCCACGTGTCCGCTAATCAAATTACCTGGCCGTCTGGGGACTAAGAGAAAGGAAGACGCAGATTATAATGACAAAACTGAATTATATGGCAAAACCGATTAAAACAATAACACTGCCACATCAGCTTCCCGGTGATGTATTGGCTAAGTAATCTGTCAGTCAGGGAGCATTAGAGATCTGTACAAGCAAAAGGAGTGGCATGACGTGTAAGAGACACACACGCACATTGTGTGTGTGTGTGTTGGGGGGGTTGTTCAATAATAAACCCTAAGGAGATTGCAAACCATAATCAATATGTTGGCACTTACAAATGTTCTCATTTGCCTTCACATTGAACTTTGAACCTTTACCAAACTAACAGTAAAGCCTTGGTTAACCCTTGAGATGTCCTCCCGGTCAAAATACCCAAATCACTAGCTCTTTGTGGCAGATAGAGGGCGTTAAACATATTTCTACAGCTTACACATACACATGATGTGCACTGCTGGCACAACAAGGTGTGTGTTTGAAACCCGAGGACAACAGGA
>JAODUG010000010.1:827200-847550 GCA_027564795.1 Aphredoderus sayanus
AGAGAGAGAGAGACCCAGGGTCTATGTGGAGTGAGAGAGAGAGAGAGGGAGAGAGAGAGAGAGAGAGAGAGAGAGAGAGAGAGAGATTAAATGTTTACTTCCCAACATTCAGTGGAAGGTTCTGCAATACGGCTGCCTGACCAAGCGTTGGACTCGGTCTGGCAGCTTTATTGTATATAAACGAGTCCACAGCAAAGCACGGACTTGTATGGAAGTCCATAGTTTATGGTTGGCAAGTTCAGCCATGCTTCAGAAGTGTGCCGCATAAATGACTTGAGGTTTTTTTGATAAGGGAGCCTGCTGTCAGGGGCCAGAATCTAAACATGGGGACAAAGGTCTGACTACGCTTATCATAGTACACGTTATCTCCAACCCTGTACTTCTAAGAGTTGTAAAGGCTTGTTTGTAAAGTGGGGCTATGTTTGAATGGTCATCAGGTACAGTACATGATAGAGGTTTTTCTAGGGCACGTTTTTAGGATACTGACCTCTGCGAGTTCATTCCACCACCCAAAAGAAACACTTAACTGATAAGAAAAGAAAAAAAAAACATCCAAAGATTATTCCGGATACTCGACGCTCATGCGAAAACAGCTGGTAGCCCCACCGTAAAAAAAGAATGACCAAACACACAGGACAGTGTCTCTTAAGCCTTACCTCAAAGAGATTGGAGGCCTCGTTGCCATACTGACTGGAAATGATTTCTGATTGGTCGCTGTACCACTTGAGGCCGCCCAAGAAGCTGTCCGCGTCCAAGTCGCTCACATCCAGCTCTGAGAGGTCAAGTTCGGGGAGGTCTGGGCAGAGGGGCTGGTCTTCGCCAACCAAGGCGGCACACTGGAGGGAGGGTGGGGAGGAGAGGAGGGAGAAGGGAGGGGGGGAGGTGAGGTCAGAGGAATAAAAATAAAAGATGGAAAAAAAAAACCAGTCAGGAGGATCACAACAGGAAAGGATCAAATTCCTCGCAACATGCACATCATATACTGTACCTCACTGTTAGCGAATGCTGAGGCGGCAAATACACAGCCTCGGCTTAGATTCGCAGAGAAATCCCAAAAAAGGCCTTGCATGTAAAGAGAAGAGCTGAATCATGGAGCTTACCGAGAGAAAATACTGGGGGGAGGGGCGGGGGATTGGACTACGCATGGACTATGTACAATTCAATGATTCATTGATTTTTCTTTCTTTTTTTTTTTTTTTTTTTAAACACTCCCCTCGCTTACTGCTTGCTAAAAGATTGATTTGTAGATGTTGTTCTGGACGCATACTGTAAATATGTTTACTTGTTTTCGATGCCACTTGTTCAGCGCGACATCAAGTGCAGCTAAAGCGCTTGCTAAATGAGCACGGCTAGCGGTTCCTTATGACGACAAGCCAGTGTGCTCTGGTTACATCCCAGAGAGCGTTCTATTGTTGATTCCGCCACACAAACACACTGATGTCGCAACACACCCCAGTGTTGCTAAAATGTTGACACATTATTCACCAGCATTGTTTACCAGCATTGAATCATTTATTCTGTGTATATGACAGCTGTTTGACCTTCCTTTCACACACCCAAATAGACAGTTTTATGGATATGGTAGGGACCCACACCTGTGGTTATATATAAAAGATTTAAAGAAATAAGTGTCAGAATATGCGTGTGTGGGAGGGTACAGTATGGTATGGAGGTGGGGGATGATCATCTTATTTGCCAGCCTTGATGTCAGGCATTCGCAGAATAATTAATATGTGGATGCCCTATAGCAGCATTATCTAGACCCCAAGAACGCTGCTTTGGCTTGGCACTGCGCGGTTACAGTAGATTCCTCGTTCTGATTTGTGCGCTCATTTCAACATGTAATCCCTGTCGTCACTAGCCCTGTGAGAGGGTCAGCAGCTGAAATGAGCCAAAACTCATGGGTTCTATTTCTGGGCTGTGCTCATACATCGGCCACCATCTCCCAGCCCTCGTTATTTGGAGAAAAATAGCTTTTGGCGGTTGTCTAATAGGCTACAAATTCCTAATTTTGTTGGAAACACATCAGCCTATGGTTGAGCTGTACACGAGAGGCTTAAGATAGATATCCTCGGGCAAAGCCGGGAGACAGTTGGCCCACAGGCTGAGCAGGGATGAGACTGAATGGCTCAGGGCAATACTGAGAGATGGATTCGGTGCCAAGTAGGAAAGAACGCCCAGACACTGCTATCACACTTCACCTCTCCTCGAGACTTCACCAACGGCATGATTTATGAGACATATCCTGTTTCTTTGCAAAATGACTGGGAGAAAATGGATTCGCAGTATGCATTTAAAGGCTCTGCTAAACATATAAACATATATACTTATTACAAAAAAAAAATATGTAAAAACTTAGATGTTTTGACTAGAATAATGATCAATAAGTGCAAATATGCGTACTCAATTATCTTCTAGCTTTATGGTTGTGATGAAATAGCGCCGCCAGACAGACAGTCAGGGCGCACGCAGAGTGCCAGTGATTTACGCACGCGAGGCGCATAAAAGCACCTGCTATGGAACATTATTAGTAGAAGGACTGTGGTGCAGAAAGGCAATTCCTATATTGTAAACCAGGGCTTTACGACAATGATTTACGCTCTAGTCCCCATGCATATAACACGTCCTCATACAATATGTCATCCATGCGCCCAAAATACTACAGGAAAACATACAATTGCGTTTTAGGGACTGGTTTTATCTGTACTCTGAGCAGTTATTTATTAAGCCTACAGTCAAGCCAAACGGGGGGAAATACACACGGACCTGAAGCTTGTCGAGAACTCGGACACCAAAAGACGATCTTATATCAATAATTTAAGTAGAAAGGAGAGCCTCTCCTGGATACAAAACATTCGGTTAAAATGACTGCATGCATAGTTTTTGGAATGTGCGTTAACAAACATTATCAATCATCCTAGGACCCAGAAATACAGACAGACGGCATCATATCATAGATATTCTTGATAAGGAAGACATCAGATTACATTAGCTGCAGACAAGTAGGAAGATAGTGTATAGTATAAACCTATAAACGAATGTAACACATTGGACGGAAACTATAACGGAATAGGTGACGAATAAATATCTCTTTGATGCGCGTTATTATCTGCATACAAGATAGATATATTGTAAATTGATTGGCTTTTGGTCTGTTAAAATTGCACTATGACCGAGTGATCGAGTACATACAGAGACGGGACCTTTGGAAAACGTAAGGTGATAATCACATATTGCCAAAACTATCCATTTGACATAAAAAAGCCCGCTGTTTCTCCAACTGGGATGTTGGTACGCAAGACGCGCCCGTATCGTTAAGATGCTCCTGTACGACGCCAAATAGCGGCTCCTCGTTGCGCACAACCCTTTGAAAATAAACCTAATTCTAGTGGCAGCGCATCAAAGAGATTAGTATCGCCAGATGATTTTTTTATGCGCCATAAATACCTGACTTTGAAACATTTCTGTCATTCGGACAAGGAAAGCGGATGCTTCTCAACGCCGGCGTTGGACCGCGCACAGTCCGTGACTGGAAAGCTCTTCGCCGGTATGTAAACACTCTTTCCGTTTGCACAGTATCCTAGAAGACTGCCGGCAGCAAACTCCACAGTGCGCACCGCACTGCTAGGTATGCACGCTTTACAACAACTATACCACCACAAAGTAAAAAAAATATATTTCCACGACTTGTCAAATATCTCCGGAGGACTTCAGTAGTATTCCCCGCATCCTTCTGTCTGTCCAGACGCGTACTAGTACACAGTATGCCACGACCAGGCTGCAACGGTGGGGTGGGGGGTGGGGGGCGGGGAGGAGGGTGAAACGGAGATCGTCGACTTTGTGAAGCCTGTTCTCCCTAACCGTAAACCTTGGCGATTCAACCGTGATCCTTCGGTCCCGGTGGAAAACGGTCCAGAACGCTAAAAGAGAGGACATTAAGTCGGATATTTTAGATGTGCTCACCTCTAATTCTCTCCACACCGAGTCTTGGTTACACCTGTCCCACGCCATCCAGCCACTGAATGACGGTCCGACAGAAACAAAAAAAAGAAATGAAGCAAAAAAGAAATCCACACACACTCCACTCGCTCTCACACAGGCAACTGCCCCTCGCCGAGAATGAACCGAGGGCACCTGTCTTACAACTGCTCTCCATCACATGACAAAGCTATTAAAAGTAGGCAGGGGAGTGACTCCTGCTCGTCCCCGCGCCCCCCCCCTCACCCCCCGCGCCCCCCGTCCCCACTACTCGCCCATGACGTACGAGAAGGCGTGGACCGCCTTCGTAGGCTACATAGTAAATCTCCCCTCGAACCCCGGAGTAGAAAATCGCTCAATTAATGACACGGCGACATAAAAGACGCTTCAAAATCGCTTTGCGCGTTTATGGTACGTGCTGTAGCCGGGAACGCGCTTTGCAATATTCATAAGAGAGTGACATGCACGCATAAACAGTAGAACATTCCACTTTAATCTTTAACCAAGCTTCACCTCACACGAAGAACTATAGCAGCCTAGAAATAATTACAACGAATGCCAGACGAAACATGAATAAAATAAATAAAAAATCGAAACATACAGCTCACCAACCATATAGTTTATTTATTCCGCGATTGTGGAACGATGAATATATATATGCTCCAATAGCATAAGAGTTTACGAGAGGGACTCGATTAGATTTTGTTCGCATTGTCGCTGCGTTTCGCCCTTAAAATATCCCAACATGTTCCATATTCCAACGCATTTAATCACTCCAAGCACAACAACCTCCTGCGTGAAATGGACCATGAACTGGGAATACTGGTTCAGTAGATAAACTAGTCTGACCACGTGTTTAATCTAATTTTAACTACAAACATGTATTGCAATTCACAGTGGTAATCCACGGACGCAAAGCTTATATACAAAATATGAGTGCATCCATTTAACCTACAGAGGCTAAAATGTAACTCTAATGTGTTATAGTATAGAATAGTATAATAGATAAAACGAAGCAGTTCAGACATTTGGATAGTAGTCTACAGTAGGCTGTTTCATATTAGCGAATGAAAGGACAGGTGACAGTAGCAACAATGTATATAGTGTCAACAGTGCTTGTATATGCAACAGTGGCTGCGAAAATAAAAAACAAGAGCTTTGTGGACATGTTCAACACCGTGCTTTGTTGGTTAGTGCTGCTGATAGACTTGCAGGAATCTTTTCTTACACATCAGATACATTATTGCCCTTCCTCTGATCACACTCTTATTCCCCCTGCTGTTGTTTTTTCTGCTTTTGTTTACAAACACGTTTATTTTTCTCAAGAACAATCCCACATAGTATACACAAATAAGACTACTACAAGTATGCCTCCTGAAGCAAAGTTTTAGCCTCCCCACATTATTTTCAGAACAGACCCAAGGTAACTCCCTGCCTCATACATTTCCATAATAATAAATTCACTTCCTGGAATATGCCAACTCTACTCAAATTCTTGTCGTTGTAAGCGTATTAGTCCACCTGAGCATGCAAGTAGCGATTGTCTGCCTAAATTAGTTAGCCACATAAGACTCATTAAACATGAAATTGCACTGGAACCAGTTATATATAAAAAAATAAATAAAAAAAATACTGGAGCTGGATTTCATCATACGAATGTTTGCTTCCATGCCACCTGAGGGAAGTGTGTAGCAGTGAATCTATACATCTGTCCCCTCCACACGTTTCCAGAGATGCTACCCAGAAGCCATGGTGGAAAAAACAACAACCCATCAGAGCAGGTGGCATGTGCAGTGACCTGGCAGAGCCCAGATGGACCAGTACCACCACGCCGACACCATTACAGGGGTACCAGGGGACTAACATGGAACTCAATGGCTCGCTGGCATTGGTGTGTGGCAGGAACAAAACACAGAGACCACAGAGACTCTGTAGGTGGGTGCTTTGATGTTGAAATATGGAATGGAAAGGATCAACACCACCATATGTGTTTTGCTGATGTGCATAACAAATACAAAGGCAAACTAAGTATAATCCCCAAACACCGCTATGAAGCAATATTAACAATAATGATTCAGAAAGACATTTTGAGGAGATATTAGGACGACACAAACCCCCCACTACAAAACATTGACCAGCCACACAATACTAATTGCAGTCCAATAATAGATTCATAATGGGAGAATATCCACTTAGAAAATCAGTAGGACTTCCCTTCTCCATGCATTCCATTTCTGCCTTTCCTTTTGCATCATGTGACATGCACTCCTGAGGCTTATCTGATTGTACTCTTCATGCCAATTAAGACAACAGAAGCTAAATATAGCAGTTCTGTTGTGATGTCCTTATCGAATGGGTTTTGATTTCTGTTTTGATCCCCCCCTTGCTCCTATATCCTTGCCAGCCATGCCATCTGATATTTACTGTATATACATCATCGGATTGTAGCATATTTATGTAAGCACTAGTGCAATCTTGAAAGGAACAACAGCTTCTGGAACATAAATGATACAGCTTTCCGGCTACAGCTTTCTGGGTCTGACAGCCACATATGTGATTGCACTGCCCTGAGTCTTGTGTTCACATTGGCTGTGCATTAATGTTTTCTTACATAACTCATAACTCAAGGGAAATAAATATATAGGAAGGGGTGTGAAAAGATGTTCACACCCCATTTGCTTCCAAGCATATTGTGATGGACGCGGCGTCTATGAAGGATACTGGAAATGTTGGACAGGCCAAATCCCTAAGTCCTAACCAGAACGCAGACAGACAGTGCAGTACATCTGTAAGTGTAATAAGATACTGGAAAATGATGTATTAATATCAGAATGTATTTAAGGTTACTCTGGGTGAATTGCTAAATGGTGACATTTGTGTATCCGTTCTTTCCTCTGTGGTGCTGCTGTTGACAGATCACAGCAAGCAAATAGGTCTCAACGATTAAGTGATTTTCCCCAAGAGCCAACTGACAAGTAGAGCTCTCATATCCAAAATGAGGCTAATCCACAGATAATTATCTCTAGTTTGAATATTCAACATGACCTGGCACATACTACCAATACACCAATAAAACACATGATGTATTATTATGTGTTTGTTATGTACAAAGCTTAATTAGCTGAGTGAAATCTGTGCAGATCTTACAGTGCTGTTCACAGTACGTCTCTCTGACCAAGTCTTTCAAATGCTACACTTAGAACCATCCACACTCAAGGCACCATGTTTTTATATTGTACTTTTTTATTATTATTATTTTCTGTCAGGAAATGTGTCACCGGCCCACTGAGACTGTGCAGTTGCTATTAGCGAGGGGTATGATTCATTTCACTTTGTTGCATGCCATCGCTCCCAACAGAATCTATCCTAGCATCTGGCCACTTTGATGCACGGCGGATGAATTCATATGAATTAATTGAGGGTGGGAGGGAGACGCGGGGAGGGGCGTGATATCCATCCGTGTACTGCTCAGGAAGGCGATAAGCTAGCTGTATCTTTTCTCCTCCTGGGCCGTCACGAGACACACATTCAGATCCTTCTGGCGCACCAGGTCATTTTTCCATTGACAAATCAGTGTTCTCTCTATAAGGGCCCGGTAAAGGAAGCGGTCATGTTTCATGATAGTTAAGCGCCAGGGACGCAATGCCGAACAGAAATGGCCACAGGAAGTGTAAGAAGATACGCGGCAGCAACATAGGAAGGTTTTATTATAATATCAAATGATGCTTGCAAGACTACATCAAATATAAGACCACGCTACTGATCAACCGCGATGATGTAACACATTCACTGGAGCTGCTCCATACATTTAGAGCATATCCTATCTTAAAGGTACACCCCTGCGTTGTGCTCCAGCACCCCTAGAAGCCCACATTTAAGCCCCAACTCAGTGTTGACATGAAATATATAAAATACTGTTAAACAGTTAAACAGAAGAAACGTTGTTCTAACCAGTGTGCCACGTCAAGAGCAGTTTCAGACACAAATCCAAGATTGTCCCTTTTTAAAATACATTCACTGTATTGACTTTCCTCCTGGGAGACGCAAGGTACGAAGGAAACATTTCGAAAGGCTTGAGAAACGTCAAATATGGCGTGAGCGGGACGTGGGCGGTGAAATAGCGCTAGATGGTCGCGGTAGACATTGACGCCATACAGATGCCCACTGTGTGCATTAGGCAACGTGATGAACCAGCGTCCACAGTGTGAGCTAGTACATGCTGCCTCCCACAACCATTCTGCATTGCCTCCCTTTGCCCTTCATAGAAGCTGGCGACGTGTTGCCCTGCATGCGAGCGTGTAATCCCTTCCATCAATGAACTCCACCGTGTCATTTAACAGCTCTCAGGGCGGCAGCTACTCTCCCCTGCATCTAGTCCAAGCCCGCGTTATCAAGGCAAATGGCACGATGGGGCCAGCACCATTTAGGCACGGCTTAGCCTCGGAATTGGAAATAACAGCGGCCCCACGAAGCGGGCGGGGTAAACACACAAGCCTGCGGGGGGCGCCACATGATGGCACCCCCCCGTCCACGCACACACACACACACACCCTGTTGTCCTATTGCAGGAGTTACATCCCCCCAGGCCCACAGATGAATAATAATAATATCATGGCTGCTTGGCAGGGCGAGTGAAGGCGGGCTCTCCTTGTCAGGCCGTTATTTGGGGCTAGTTGAAAATCACCAGCAAGTCATGAAAGATGCATGTGGCGGAAAGTGGCGGTCGGACAGACGCTGGGCTGCGAGCACAGTCACGCCATGTAATGTGTTTGTTGACAGCGGTGGCTAGCTAGCGCTCTGGGCAGGGGCTTGTAAGGCACTGTGGGTTTAGCCGGGCTATAGCACTCACGAGGAATATTAACATTTATGGCCCATGAGAGCTGGAGGTTACACACATACTCGTGAACAAAAACACCCATTTTGTTTAGGTTTTCACAAACTGGCAGTATTTTAACAGATGGGACTTTTTTGAGGGGCTGGGCGGGTATATATTATACAGAGGGGTAACTACAGGTAATCAAATTAGTTTGTTTATATTTAGGAAAAAAACAATGATGCTTTTGTTTTCTGATGCTGTTTAAAATTAAAAGTGAAACTGCATTTAAATCCAAAACTACAAATCACCAGTGCAAATATTGGTATTATCTCTGAAAGCACGGGATCGGCTCATCGGTGTCCACGAGTGCCTGGGCGAAACGCACAAAACACTGCAAAGCGTGAGAACGCGTTAATGAGATCGCCCGATTTTGCCCGCAGGCGGTTCTGCTACCTCTTTTCTCCAAACTTTGGGTGGGGTGGGGTGGGGTGGCGGGGGGGGGGACTCACCGGCGGGTCATCAGAAACCCCAGAGCGCGACAGATGTTGCTTGATTCCTAAAAATAATAGAGAGGTTACATCAAATACCTTGACAGCACACTCCTCATGTACTCTTAGCACTGGACGACTGCCAGGCAAGAATTAGGTCAGCTGAAGTGCAGCATGCCCTGTGGAACTCTATGTTAAAACCCTATCAGGGGAGGGGGTGGTGTTTCTGGCGCAAAGGTAGAAATTTCTGGAGCAGCACAACCGGTATTCTCCCCCCCCTCTTTTTTCTTATATCATAGAAACGTGAGCAGAAACATTACGCCCCAGAGTCCAGACTGCAGCCTAATTATGTTGAGCAATGAAAAGAGAAGGGGGAGAGAGAGAGAGAGAGAGAAGGAGAGAGGGAGAGAGAGAAGGAGAGAGGGGGAGAGAGACCTATAGAACAGATAGAGAGAGAGAGACAGAGATAGAGAGACCTATAGAACAGAGAGAGAGAGGGAGAAAGTGGGGGAGAGAGAGAGAGGGAGAGAGAGAGATAGAGAGACCTATAGCACAGAGAGAGAGAGAGAAAAGCATGTGAATTGCACTTCTTTCATACAGCCTGCATACGGGGCGTGTAACCGCACGGTTGCAAAAAAATCCTTACGGCACAATAAAACTGATTGTATCATCACCTTTTTTCCCCTTACAGGGTGCATTTCTACTACTACTCTTTTCAACACCTCCTAAAAGGAGGAGCGTGTACCTCAGGCGCTACCGCTGGAGGGGTAGAAAAGAGGGACAGCTCCAGCACAGTCAACCTTTTATGCCGACGCATCCTGCAGTCGCCATGAATAAGACCAAAGAGACAATAGCAACAGATGGGCTGTCTGCTAAAAAGAAAAAGCAAGAGTGGAGCCAGTAGCAAGGCAGATTAGACATTGTGAAATGGTGGCCACTCTGGTCATGCTGCGCAAATACACCTTTCCCCACACCACCGCGCACGCACACACACACACACGCACGCACGCACACGCACGCACGCACTTTATTTAAAGGTTTTTAAACATTAATGTAAGTTGTAGCAGCAAAACAGTGGAGTAATTGCATCCTGAGACGAGAATGATATCACACTCCATCTATGTGTTGTAATCCTCTGATCGTAGTTAACCGGTCCGGCCATGCATGCGTGTGTGTGTGTGTGTGTGTCCCATGAAGCATTTGTTTTGGTCTGAGATGCTGGTGCTTAGTGTGGAAGTATGTATTAAGTCTGTATTAACATACTTAACTCTTTTACTGAGACATAAACCACCACATTTCTTGTGCAATGCTACTGTATATGTTCCTGAACTGTGCTATCAGAGACATTTACCTGCAAATATCAGGATTGTCATCCTATGTTTTTGGTTCTGCTTGGCCTTCAGAAGTCTAATATAAATCCTATATTGATTTAAAGTTCATATTTTATATTTTACCATGTAGAATTGTAGTTGTAGCAAAATATAAATATATTAGACAGGATTATGAAGGGACAGATGAGGAACTTGAAGCTCTGGGTAGGACATGAAGTCAAAACTTGTGTATGATATTATATTGATGATTGACAACCACCATATCTTAAAATATGATGCCACTTCCATTTCTTTAAGATAAACCTCCACACCAGCCACTCTAATCTACTCCTCTAATTAACTGATTACTGTTGACCGCCCCCCCACCCTTCCACACACACACACACACACGCATACACACGCATACATACACACACTGTTCCCATCACTGCCTCAGATCTTCCAGCTTACGATGTATATCTAGCTCACATGTGCCATGTATTCATTTACAGGAAGCTCTAGGTTTCTCTATACATACACGCACACACACTTTTCTACATGACCTCACTGCCCTGCGTTAGTATCGTATTTCGGAAATAAAATTCTGGGTTGCAATTTCCCCGCCTCTGTCGTTAGCGCTATCAAATTGGAAGAACTAATGACTGATTTATAAAATGCTACAATTTATGATGCGTGTAAAATTGTGATTTTAGCGTAATAGTCTAGACAGTGTACTAGACATGTATTCAAATGACTTGACTTGGCACATAGCCAAAAGAAAATGTGTGTAAGTACAGTCTTAGATATGCTGAGGCACAATAATGTCTGTATTCCTCATGGGTAGGCACCCTCCATGTTTTGGCATTGATAATTTTCTGGGTTGCCAGGCCTTTGTCTTTGTTAAGTCCACACGCAATTCCCATAATGACAATAAAATGATTTCCATAACTGTTGTCTCACCGACACCCACCTGGCTCCTGGTGGAAGGCTGCCTAATGGATAAGATGTTAACCTGCACACTCTGTGAAAAGTCTGAGCTTAACTGTTAGGGACACACACTCGCTCTTTGTGTGTTTTGCGGTGCGTGGCGCTTTGTGGCCGTTTGGGATTCCATCTCCACCACAATAAACAGGATTAATCAGCCTCGGCATGGGCCACTTTGGTCCAGATGACGCGTGTAATTAAGGAGTAATTGGCATGTCATCTGTACACCAGGAAAGATGGCGTGCGTAAGGCCAGGTGTATTCTGGCATCCCTCGATGCAGCTAGCTACAGTAGCTAGCGCCGCCGGCACAACAGTGGCCTCCAATGTGTTAGCATGGCAAGCTACTGTAGCATGTTTTCCACTGGCTGCGCTCACTTCCATAAAGGGACAATCTTAGGTTATTTTGCGGCCGTTATAGAAAGAATACTGTTTTGGTTTCAAACACAAGGATGCGCGTAACTGTCTGGGTTACTGTACTGTGGCACCCCAAAGCATACATCCTCCCGCTCACCTACAGTTTTCTTTCCCCCTGCCCTCCATGAAATGCCCCCATCCCCCGCCCCCTCTGTTTTCAAACTGTTTTTAAACTGTTGGCAAACTGTTTTAAAACCAAGCTATACACAGTGGGACAAACATGTTGTATTGTCCCTTTAATGTCTGCTCACCTTGCAAACTCACGCATTGTAATTCACTCGCCTATTCATATATTTACATGCTAACACACTTAAAACACTCATTTGCGATCTCATTCGTATATTTACATGCTAACCCACTTACTGCTGCTTGCATTCCAAGACTTATTCATTTATCCACTTCCGAGATGACATAGTTGTTCGCTTGACTATTCATTTATGCGCATAGGAAGTCACTTACATTCTCGCTGGCTTAATTACTAGGCCCCACTCTTTTCACTTCACACAAAGGGATGGGTTTATGCAGCTCAATATATACTCTGGCTGCACACAATGGGAGATGGCCAAGATGCCCTTAGATGTTTAGGGTCATGCTCAGAGCAACAATAGGTCTGAACCTCTCTTATCTTGCCTTGTAAACGTGGAGCTCCGGGATAAAGTCAGAGCCCGATTTCATAGCTCATCTGGGAGATTTTGGGGTGAACATGACCGAGAGGAGAGTTTATACATGCCCTTGCGTTGGATACTGTATTTCCTCTGGTTGTACTGTTTCATGTGATTTGTGTAAATTAAATTATTTAGGAATATGGCATTGCATGTCTATTTCCAACGTCTTATGCGCCTGGCCATTAATAAATAACTAATAAAGTACTTTTGAATTGACTTCAGCACTCCTCCATGGTGGTTGCATTGTACAGTACAGACTTTATTGTTAACTAACTAAGAAGCTACTAGCTACTTATCTTTGAAGGGGTGGGGGGGCGCAAACATCTCAGTGATTCCCCAGTTGTTACAGTCAAAACATCAACAAACTGCCATTGCACAGCGAGAAGATAGGACAAGTTCCGACAACTGTATAGATTTGACAGTGCTCGTCATGAGGTCAGTTACTAGTGCCTGTCATCAAATACCTTCAAGGGCTTACACTGACACAATACTGGAATGGTTCCAGTCATACTTCTTTTGGATAGTTTAGATGAGTTCATTTTACTGTTATTATTCTTTAAATAACTGACCTACAAAATACATTAGAACAGAAATTAACCTTACTCATCCATTTAAAAATAACTTTTTTAACGTAATATTACGTACAGTATATCGATATGCAACAAACTTTTTTCAGAGACAGAAATAAAAGTTTCACTCTGTAATATTTAGATATATGATACTTGTACTACCTTTAGAACTACTGCTATTATACTTCAGCTCAACACAGATTATCACAATGCATTCACATTAAGGGGGCTTTTCTCCTAACCCTCTGTGAAACATAACTCCAAATTCTGAAAGCAACATGCCATCATGTTACACTGATGCTATGGGCAACAGTGCAACAGTGACATTCTTAGTGATGGCATTTCCTTGGGATTTCAGCTTGGCAATAGTATTTAAGATCAAAGCCAGTATCATTCACAGTTCTGCTAGCCTTAAGGGAAACCTATTTCCTTTATCCACTAAAACAATCCTTTGGGCTAAGATTTTAAAGGTGCTAGTTACCGTAAGATTTTTATCTGTGGTTCAAACAACCTTGTTTATCCAAGCCTAGCATTGCTACTGGCATCCAAACGGGCCATTTAGTTTTGTTTGCACAGAAAGTGGATATTTAACTTGATTTTTCTTTGTCCCAATCGGAGTGCCTTTTTATAACATCTATTTGATGGCACTCCCGTTGAGCAAGACCATTTCACGACCAGGGATGGCTTATCTTTATTCAGGCTTGTAGGCAAATAAATTGGCTTAGATTTTATTGTATGTCTTTTTTGTCATCTTTCATTTCATCATCTCCCATTAAGAGGAACTGTATAATAGGCAGTTCTATAACCCACTAACAAAGCATGTATAATGTCTCTTCGTGACTTCCAAGTAACAAATTATGTATATCAATATGAAATAAGATTTCTGTGATTGAAAAATTGATATAAATGCAATTTACAAAAGAAATGCTTGACAAATTACAGTTTTTGTTTGGTATAAGTATAGATTAGCAATCTACAGTAGCAGTGGAGATTGGTCCCAAAGCAGTGAGGCTGAAGGCCTGTGCCTTGGGATACAGCAGTCAACAGGACCCCAAAGTCATTGGACAATCTTCCAAAGCAACATTATTAATGATACAGAATATCTAATGGCCCCTGCATGGTGGTGGGCACAACCGCCTTTGTTTACTGAGCCCTGCTGATCCCCATATTAACAAAGTTAGGTTAATGATAGAGGTATTTTACTTAATAGCATTTTTATTACTCCCGGTAAGCATGCGGCAATTAATTAACAATGGGCAAATTAAGTTCCCTTCCTATAATGGCCTACCAGCACAGGACATCATTATCAATAGCCGGAATAATTCATAAAGCTATATGGAGTCAGGTGGTGTGATGGCAGTCGGGACAAAAAAAGAATATTCCCTGGCATAGGTTTGATTTTTCATTTTCGAACGGAATAAATTATTGATATGGCCTGTCAGCGTGCATGCTGGCAGCACTGCACGCAGCGAAAGACGCGCGATCAAAGATGGCATAAGCACAGTCATAGATTTGACACAGATGTCTAGAGAATAGAGGGTGGGGGGATAATATGTTGCACCTCAGACCGAGGGTCTATTCTATTTGATACAGCGCTGAATTAAAGATAGGCAGATAAATGAGTGAACAAGTAAAACACGGGGAGAATGAAGTTGGAGGGGGGGTACGGACTGTTATAATGTCCCCATGCAGACATATATGAAAGCACATAATCTTTTAAGCTTGAATTTAAAAAGGTAATCTCCCATTAAAGTATACTAGCTATTTCTTTGTGGGAGAGAAATGCGAAGACAGCAGAACTGATGGGGAATATTGGTGTGGCTTTGAATAGGAAGGAGATTGAAACGGCGAGCGAAAAATAGAAGAAAAAAAAAAGTGCAATTTCTCAGGCTTCTCGGAATTCTCCGGAAAATTCTTTCATTGCAAAAGAACTACTAAAACAGTGGCTCTGGGAAACATTAGTATAATCTCCACCTTTCTCCCCGGTGTGCACGTGCGCGCACACGCGGAGACCGGGTACACATGCAACAATAGAGGAAGAGATTAAAGCATTAATTCAGTGAGAGGGAATAGGATCCTGGCATAAATTCAGAGCGAATGTTTGGGGTTATCTTCTCTGCTCCCTGCTATATAGTCTCTGTACTCTGTTGCACTCCGCTTGCAAATGCAGACCGGGGTCACACGCTGTAGCCCTGTAACATATCCGCCTGTAAACTCTTATTTGATAAACTCAGTTTACATGCGTTTATATGTGTGCGTGTGCGTGTGCGTGCGTGTCTGTATGACATTGTAGGCACACGCGGGTGTCGTCCGCATCAAGTATGCATGTATTCATATGCATTTTCTAGCTGCAGCTCTTGCCCAAAATAAATACCCACCTGCCTGGGATCCTGGATTGTTTGCCCGCGGCCCGCGCCCGCCGCACACGTTGACAGACACGCCGGCCTCCTGCGGGCTCCACGCTGGATGCCAGCTGGCGGCCATCGGGGCGGCGGTGTGGCGGGGCGAGCAGGGAAGGCAGCCTCGCCATATAGAAAATGTCGTCTGGCAGCCTCCAGCCTTCATTAAAAATGCACTAACGCTGAACACTCCCATTAATCTAAGCATGCTGTATTTAGCAAGGGTAGCCTTGTGTATAGTCTATAAAACACAGCAATTAGAGCAGGTACTTTTGGCTTCATCAAGGCCCGGCCAAGTGTAATGGGCCAGAAATGTGAAATATTCCTGGAGCAGCCGAAACCCCATTGGAGGAAAGCCAGCATTATGTCTATAACATAGAGATGGATATGGTATAGAATTATGACACGATTTCATTCCACTCTCTCCTGATAATAGAAAATATCTGTTAATGTCCTATCTGCGGCGCTTCAGATAATTGTCTCTGTGGTTTTGAGTCTTATTCTACACATCAATCACTCAAGTGTATAACGGTGTGAAATGTACTGCCATCGTGATTGGAGAGACATATATTCTACTGTTCCATCTTGTGAAAAGACATAATGCCAATATGTAGAGGTTAGATGTTATTAAACGGCAATACCAAGGAATACAATCAATGTATGACTAGGCTGCACTGCTGGCTATTCACAAGTAACGTATTCCCGAGTTATTTCAATTATCTGTGTTGTACTACTAAAGGAAATGTTCTTGTTAATGCAGTGTAAGTCAGGTGATATTTGATATTTGATCTGTTTTGACATAATTATGGCTGCGCAATGAACTTCACTGAAGGCAGTGGGGTTCAAGGAGAAGGGCTAAGATGCTGGCCATCGACACATGCTTTCAACTGTAATTCGAGTAGGTTACAACCAATAGGGGGGGTCACATGCGCGCCAGTCTGCATGACTTTAACACTTGCTCATAGTACCGGGCAGAATAGCTCCCGTCACCCCCTTTCCCATAGCAACACCGTTTTGTATCCTGCGGAGCCTATGGCTGGGTCAAACAGACACACAGATACGTTTGCTGTGCTGTACATACATATATACATGTGAGTTCATGGCTAGATGTATATGTGTTCTTCTATGATTAGCACCAGACGAAAGCATCTGCCGGCGACAACACTTGGACTGCGGTTGCCCTTTTCTCTTGGCTACACCTGTTGTGTGCGCTCATATTGCAAAGTCAGCACAGCTTTTAACCTTGAACAGGTTTGTTGGTCGGCCAAGCATTTGCATGGCCACTGAATACATAGCACTGGTAGAGCATGTGTGTCAGATGTGCCTTACGTGTATCGCTATAGCAGGATTAGTTGTTTCATTGAAAGTCAGCTCGATCTGTAACTGAATGTCTGAACATATAGTATAAACAGGTGCTAGTTCCTATGACATTCAGTTTGGCCTGCAAAAGTTTAATTGTGAATGTCTAGCAGTGTTGGCTACATAAACCTGTCAACATTTCCACACTAATAATAATTACCCTCGGGTCACCCCATGCCTGCCCTGCTGCCAGCCATAGAAACCCGTCAGTTTCATCTACCCTTCTCATCAGACATATGCAATTTCACATATTTCGACACATGGTATGAAAGATTCATTTGTGTACTACATACAGTACTGTATACTACGTACTGAATATGTACAGGAAGTGTATGTAGCACACATGTCCATGCTAAAGATAAGAAGTTAACTGCAGCTGTTTACAAGGATACATTTTATGATTTCCATTTATAGCAGATTATGACCTTGACCTTGGATATGATTAGTAAGTCAATAACCTAGACTCAAGTAAGTTGGATACACTGATAAGACTAAAAGACATTTATTTGGCCCTATATAAAATTATTTCTATAGATGATTAAATCAATGTGATTGTGTTAAACAGTTCAACTGTACAGCCAAGCAGTGCAATTTTAATGACACAAAAAGGAGCTTCATTCATACTGTATTTATTATAACAATGACTGTCTCAATCATCACCATGTTGCTAATTTGTTAATTACACCACAGGTAGTCTAATAGATGCTACAGAACTATAAACAGCCGGTGGCTAATTACCTACTAACTGTACTTCCTAATTGCATCTATTCGCGATTCTGTTTGTGAACTCTCACACTAATCTGCCATTTTTACACTTTTGTTTGGTTTTACCTTGACATTATAGAATATATGATATGACATAAATGTGAAAGAAAGCTTGTAAACAAACAATATACAAACATATTACAGATGGTAGCGACAATTTACAGGGAAGCCAGATACTGGTCTCCCTCCCTCTCCCTCTCCTAAATTGTAACATGTGAAGTATCTTAAACAGTATCGGAACTGTCTTTACTCTATAAAATGTCTTGCTACTTTTTTGTTTGCTCTGAAGTTCCACTGTAGTTGAAACCATCTAAACAAAATATGTAGTAGATTTATATTGACACTTGTAGCCCTCTCTGCTAGAAGCCCTCTCAAATGTTTCAAACATTTAAACACCTGGTTTTAGATTTCTGGGTTCTGGGTTATTTAGGACGTGTACAGTACCTTTAATTCTAAGATGTGTTTGGTTAGAGCATGGTGACGGGTACCAAAATGTTTCTATATTTAAATGTACAATAGTGCATTTCGCCGCTTAGGTCTCCAACACTACCTCAGTTTGGGGAGCTGCCAAGCTCAAACCACAACTGTTCCACCATTTTCACATTCAGCTGGCCCCAGACTAGGGCAAAGCAATTTGTGTTCCCGACCATCTATACAGTGCCTTGTCTGGGAATGGATTCTGTGATTCTGATCTTTTTTTTGTACTTATGCTCTTTGTCTCCATTGTGAAGACTTGGGAACAGAGAGAGGGGGATGGGGGGAGAGGGAGAAAACAAGTTTGACTGAAGCCCAGTCAATTATCTCCCAGGTGTTTGACTGAAGTGATTGTAAGCGATCTCTGCGGTTCCCACGAGCCTTGGACGGAGACAGGCTAGAATTAGCCTGGAACAAAACCCAATTCAGCAGAAGTGAAGGAACGGCAGTTCTGAATAAAACCAGGTAGAGAATGCAAAAGAAAAGACTCCCAGCTGAAGATAAAGTCAAATCTTGGCTCTTTTCTTGCTTCGCTCCACCGTTTCGGCATTACACACATCCTATCATATAGCCTAGTCCTTTTAAACAAACTATAGGGCTGGGATTGTGTCTGCAGTGCTTCCAATACCTTTTTGTGCGGAGGTTAATTACTGCCAAGGCATGAGAAAATTACATTCTCAAAATAAAGTATTATGATTGGACCTTCCGCTGGCTATTTTAAGTCATGCGCGTGTCTTCATAGAAGATAGCCGGGAAAACGGATTCTTAGACTTGTCCAATATCCAGTAACCTCGTTTCAAGTCTCCTATTAAAGGGACTATTCTGACTTGCAAATTACCTCTCTTTCCCAGGCCTCAAAGTGCCATTTCCTCACCAAGATTAACTCATAGCCTGTGCTTTAGTGTATACGGTGTTGTGATAGCACAGTACACTTTTGTATTGATAGCAGTGTATTTCCTTGAGTCTGTCCACATTCTTCCTTTAGAAAACTCAGTCGTGATGGAGAGTAGCATTTCTGTGTGGGAAGTAGAGATTGACATTTAGAGATAGAAGGGGAGGATCCATGCAGAGACTCTTGCAGAACCCAGCATGATTTAAGGTAATGTATGTCTAGCCTTAGTTGCTTCTATGAAACCATCCAGGTTTTCTAAAAAAAAACACTGCTTAAATGTTAAAACCAACCCAAGCAGTGGGAATGATTACCTGTAAAGGGCCATTTACAGTATGACTAAAACCACCCTGAGCAGGAATAATGGTTAATAGAACAAGGGCTTTAAATAAAGCAGAAATAATGGTTAACAAGTCCAGTATTAACTACTAATACTAACCCAACCAGGGGGAATGGTTAACTGAACAAGGCCTTAAACAAGGAGTGTGCTATGGGTTAAACAAATCGTAGGTTTCTGAGGCGCTGGCTCACAGGCAATGAGGCAAGTGCATTTTCCTTCCCGCCAGAATCGTGTTTCCCCTCGCCTTCCACATGAGATGGCCACGTCAAGCACTGTTTGCATCCACCGCACCTCACCTCGCGCCGCGTGCCAGCCCACACAGGGCTAACAGTCCCGGGCCTGTGGAGGCGGGGCAGGAGGTATGCGCTGACCTGGAGTCGCAGGGTGGAGCCGCCGCGAGCTAACGCTGCCGTCGACCGCGACGCTGGCCTCCTCTCAAACTGGCCGACAACGGCATGAGGGCCCCTCTCTGCCGGGCATCTCCGTCAGCGCACACCTGGAGACCCAAGCACCAGCAAATGTCAGCGTGATGGCTTTGTAAATTATCGATGAGACGGGGCATTTTTGGAGGTGGGGCCTCTGTGTGATTACAAGCACGCGCTTTGATACTATTTGGCGCCATTCTTTGACTGGACAGTGTATGTTTCTCCCGTCCACAAGGAGCCTTTACAACCTGCCAGATCAGGGATGATGAAATACAGCTGTGTTAGAACGACGTGAAGGACAGCAGCAAGGGTTCAGCGGGCCACCGTATGATGTATTGTTACCCATCCAACCCGTGGTACAACAGACATGCTGACGGAAGCGTCAGGGCAGGACAGTTCAACCCGACGTGGAACATCCTCTCACGTTGAGCTGTGGATGACCCCCCCCCCTCCCCCTCTGCCAAACAAACAACA
>JAODUG010000010.1:851634-872779 GCA_027564795.1 Aphredoderus sayanus
AGAGAAAGAGAGGGATAGATAAATATATCTAGAGGGAGAGAAAGAGAGGGAGAGATAAATATATCGAGAGGGAGAGAGATGGGGGGGGGCAGAGAGATGTATCCCTGCATGTAAAGGCAAAGCGACGGTGACATCCTAAGCACGGCTAACGCGGTTAGCGCAGCAGTGACACAGACGAGCAGTTGTCCCGGCGGGGGGTAAGGGGGGGGGGAAGGGGTGGGCTGGGACCAGGCCGCTGCCACACACACAGGGGCCAGATCTGATAGCGCAGTGGGCAAATCTAATCAGAGATACAAGGCAACGTGTACAGGGCTGGGAGACTGGGAGCCAAAAGCAGCTAGCAGGTGGCGGGAAACCAAAAAGTGAAAACATCAAGAGAAGTTGCGGGGATACAGACATATTGGCACAGCTTCTTCCTGCTGGAGCTTGAATCATTTGTGTTTATTTTCATTTATTTTTAAACGACAGGCTGCCTCTGGTGACTCCAGCACAGCTGTAGATAAGATGAAAGATTAGATTTATAATAATAATAATAATAATAATAATAATAATAATAATGCAACAACAACAAAAATCATTCTTTAAAAAAATGTATGATTTTGGCTGCCTGATGTCTCTCTCATGTTCAGACATGAGAAGATGCCACGATAACAAGTAGCATGGCAATAATAAAGATGGGAACATTGTTGGGCTGGTGTTTCAGGTGAGGACAGAGAACCATGCTCTTGGGAAATATTACAATAAAGGATTCAATGAATACTTGAACAAGTGCGATAAGGTTTAATGTGTTATAACAAAGACATGGGAGGGTGATACCAGTCTTATAGTGAGACACATCTCAGATAAGCAAATGCATGTATAGAATATGTAGCAGATGCAGTA
The DNA here is from genome assembly GCA_027564795.1 of Aphredoderus sayanus. Taxonomy (NCBI): domain Eukaryota; kingdom Metazoa; phylum Chordata; class Actinopteri; order Percopsiformes; family Aphredoderidae; genus Aphredoderus; species Aphredoderus sayanus. The sequence goes on from JAODUG010000010.1 coordinate 852,517, forward strand.
CACATATTTAGCCAAAAATGTCAGCGACATCGACAAATACCACTGGCAGCATAAAATATGTACTTTTCTAGTGGATTGTATAGTCAAAACTGACTAACCACTCATGCAAATCAAACTGTCAAACAAGCCACTGATATTTTAAGACGGACGGATATATTTTAGCAAAGAGGATGTTCACAGGGCCTTGCAGGATACATAAGGATCCTCCAACACTTTCTGAGTGCTACAAAGTGATTACATTTTCATTCCACTCATTGCTTATTCAGTTTATGTCCTTATCTGCTTCTTTTTTTTTTTTACTAATCTGTGGATGTTTAATATGCTGATTCTAATAAAGCCTGGATTTGTGTGTTTTTTTATTATTTGGGGTGGGGGAGGGGGGGTACTTCTTTATCTGTGTACAGCTATCGTCTTAGCTTGAGGGTCAACTCTATCAACGGTGGACACAAGGGCTTAGGTACGTTTCTTCCATTCATCAAGGTTTGATTACTTCTGTGAAGATTTCTCTCCAGACCGATAACCTAGCGCTCCCTAATTAATGGCCGCCATTTTTTAAAGCCTACAATCCTGCCAACACTAACGTGATCAGAGTGAGCCGCGGCCTCCCGCAAGTCTCTGTTGGCATTCCTCCGGGAGAAGACTCATGGAAAGTTACACCTTGGAAACTTTCAAAAGAATTTTCCCTCTCCTTTGTTCTTTAAACAGTTTCAGTTCCTTAAAGAGCCGCTGGATCTCTGGATCGGCAACAAAACAAAAGGATAGATTAGTGTTCACATATTTTGACAATGGTGCCATTTTGGACTGAACGGTGAACATGCAGTTTCTTCTAGCTCACTGATCGATGATGCGGCGAAAGTTGATCATAAGCTTGTGATGCCTCATGCACATATGAATATTCTGATTATGTTTTATTATCTTCACTTCTTGATGTACTGTAAGCAGCCAATCATGTGCCTACATGGCCAAGAGGTTCAAACATCAGAACAAGGCAGAACTGTGATTTAAGTTACTTTGACAGTGGCATGATTACTGGCACCAGAGGGGGTGGTATTAGTATCCCAGGAAATGCTAGTCCCCTGGGGTTTACACACACACACACAACAGCCTCTAGAGCTTAAGGCGATTGGTGTGAAAATAAGAGACTGAGTGACACTTGTGTGGGCGACAAATGCTTCAATAATGAGCGAGGACAGGAAAAGTAACTGGCGGTATCACTGGTTTACTCCAAGACAAATGCAATACGACGCTGTGCAGGAAGATATACTGCAGTGAGCTTACCTGAGAGCACCGCCCTGCTCTCACTATAGTGCACGCTTCATTGTTCTTCTCCGGTCAATAGGGCACAATCTCTCCGCTCCGTAAGACGGGTGCCGCTTCTTTAAAAGACAGCAAACAAACACGGGGAGGCACAAAAGCACATTTATCTTCCCCCCGGTTGCATTAAGAAGGCGCGGCATTCATCTGGAAATTAAATTTGCTCACTAAATGAAAAGGGTGCGAGAACATAATCGGTGAATCGGGACTGGCGGGGACGTGTGTGGGTGGGGAGGAGGGCAAAAGACCCCATGTACATGAGAGAGGGGCAGAAACCTTGGAAAGGACGTGGGAGGCGTGTCGCTGAGAGTTATGCTGAATCAAACTGCAGCATTGTCTTCCTGTAGCGGTGGCTAGGTGTGCGTACAGTATGTGTGTGTGTGTGTGTGTGTTGTGGGTGGCCAGTTCATTCCCATGCTGATTGCTTGCTGCACTGGTGGCCCTGGTAGCTGTGGCACCAGTGGGGAAAAGCCTCCGCTCACGTTCCGCCTTCCTTCTGCTGCACATGTATCAGCAGCCGAACGTGATTACCATCAGGAGAGATTCATCAGAGCAGGGACACAAGGCGGTGGGGACTTCAGAGCAAGGCAGGGGGTGGGTTACATGGAAGATAACTTGCCCATAGCGCCCGAGTGGTGTGCAGACTTTAAACTCTGACCTCTCGGGGAAGGGGGGGGGGGGAGAGGAGGCGGGGACGTGATTGAGCAAAAAGGGTCTCGGCCTGCACCAACTTTTCTATTATTCAGAGCCACAGCGGGCTGGGGGAAAGACAGCAGAGCTCTTGGCCTTTGAGAAAGGAAAAACACGGCTTTTTAACAGGAAACGTATATATACTACCTTTGCTCGAGTCTTAAGTTAGTGCCAAGTGTGCAGACAAGTCCCAAGTGAAGTCCTGAATTACCAAGCATGCGAATGAAACACCTTCTTAGCTTCCCCCCAATAGATGCCTTTGACACAAATGTACAACAAGACACGAGCATTAACTAAAGCATTAACTTGACATTACAACCAAAGTCCAAGTCTACACGATTGCGTCCCACAACAAGACTTGAAGGGCATTGATGGACATAATGAATACACCCTCTGGCTTTGACCGAGGGCGTAAACCCTCCACACCTATCTGTTCTGGTCTAGAAAAAGGTTGTTTGTCCTACGCACGCAGGGCATAGAAATATTAACAGCTAGCAGTCTACATCTCTCCTTTTGCACCTTGCTCCTATCTGGGTGTCTCAAAGGGCTGTTGAGTAATGCATTTCTATTATTGTACCGTGCGTGGTGTCACACTGGCGGCTTTATCAGGAAGTTATTGTGGGGTGAGGTTGGAGTGGGATGGGAGTGTTATTCGTGGGCTGGGCTGGGCATTAATCTCTGTCACTTGTCCTCTCTGATTTATACTCCTTCCCAATGAACCAGTCAGCGGCCGCCGCTTCAATCGCTACTTTGTGATAGCGCTCCCGTCGCCGCCCGGCTACGTCGCCGCCGCCTGACATTGAAGGCTTGCTCTCCAAACCGGCGCCACGTAAAAAACACGGCGGCGAATTAAATTCCCTGGTACAGGGTACAAGAAGGACAAGATAACAGGAGCCCGCCCCTCCCCCACGTTACCTCCCTCCGAAACCCCATTCTCAGGCGCGTCTATTACAACCGGCGAGGTTTCCTTGACGACTTTGATCAAGAGCAATTAATCTTTCACCGGAAGCGAGAAGCTCAGAAGAGGCCTGGGCTTGGATGTTCCGGCGGGCAAATTTTATTCTTTTTCTTTTTTCTTTTTTTTTCTTTTTTTCTTTTTTTTTTATACAGAAAATGGCTTTTAGCGGTGCCAAAACAGGAGACAGATCTATCATAATGAGTGTCTGATTAATGAACGCAGGCTTAGCTCTAGGCCATCTGATTAGAAATAGCGCCGGGTAGCGTTTGACAACCATCTCCTGCGTTCATTAGCGGACCACCAAGATGGGCAGCCATTGCAACCCACCAGCCTCGCGAAATCACGGCCCCTCCCCCCATGCCCCACCCTGTGGTCTGTGTATTTCTAAAGTGCTTAATTACTGATGATTTATCGCCAAACTGCCGCTTGCTAACCGGGCCCGCCCCACCGCACCACTCTCCCACTGCGCTGAGGGAACCGTCACAGCATTATACCAGAGCTCATTTCTATTCAAATCGGTGTTAGCGGATAATGCGCGCCATACATTTGCGACTCAGCGTGCGCTATGCGTTGGGCTTCCAGAGCCACCGTGGACACCGCGGCCTCCTCTAGGAGAGTTAATGCGCACTGGATCTCGCCGTGACCTTCCGTGACGATAGAAAGACAACGCAAACATGTTTAGTCCACGATATTAAACATTACGCTCCGAATAAAGCACGACCTACTGGTAGAAAATAATTTCAGCAGTAAAGCTCTGACCACTGCTGTCAATCAACCCCTGTCCCCCCACCCCAACCCCCTTTAGAACAATAATGATGTTTGGGATACATCAGTAAACCAATACCGAGTTTCACAATTTATGCTTGTTGTGAATGTAAATAAGTCCGACATATCTTTTCCAGAGCTTGTGTTACAGTCCCATAATCCTATACGGGTAGATGTACACCGGATTTCACTAGTGCAGTGAGCGGAAGCTTCACATCGAACCAAACACACCAGACTCTTGTTAACTACTCAAAAGCAATCCTGGAGGAACCCAAACAAACAACATTCACATACTTATTAAAAATTCACAGGTAGCAGGAGAGACGCCAACACAAACATACAACTATGCAAATGAGCAACATATCCAAACATATCAAAAATGAGTTGGAAACCCTAGACCAGAATAAGGCAAGGGGGTTGTGGGGTTAGCAGTCACTAGACCACAAAAGACCTGGAAGAGCTCCCCCCTCACTCAATGTGGGGAAATAATAATGAGGGTATTAAATACAGCCAGCAGATGAAAAATAATAACATATTGATTGCTCACGTAGCGCTTTCAAAAGAGTGTAATGGCCTGATTCCTGGTATCGATCTGCAGAGATGCTCAAGGAGGGGTGTGGAGTCACTCTGGCACCCCCCACCACGATTGAGAATGAGAGTGGCAAACTATTTATGCTTCCAGAAGTCCTTCCACACTCTCTCAAATGAATTACAAATCAACGCATAGTTGGTGTTGATGACACTACACTGCCAACTTGGCACTGTAGTCTTAAATATGATAAAAACAATTATTTGAGTTAGTAAGGGATTCATAATCGCACTTCTGTTTAAAAACAATAAAGCCTCATTACCGTACATGTAATGTAAACATGTAGAATAGTATGGTGCCTGAGAGAGGCCACAACACTTCTAAATTAAGACAACACAGACAATACAGAAAACACATGCATTAATGTAGCAGCAAGAAACATCTTGCAAATTGAGAGAAAACTTGGCAAACAGAGAACTCAAATATAGTATATATATATATATATATATATATATATAGTGTTGAGAATATACAGAAGTATATTCTCAACACTATGACAAGTTTCCACCAAGACCAGTTCCAGTAGGTTAGAACTCCATTGCACTGGCAAATTAACTTACCCTACTATAAGTTGGTCCTCGTAAATGTTTTGTTATATAAGACTGTAGTCTAATCTTAACAAAATGCCCAGACTTTGTTCAGAAACTGTATGTCATCGGAGTAAAGATTCAGTGTTTGTTTTTGATGAATGATGAAACAAAAGGTTCTTTGTAATGCACTTTTGGTCCCTACAGTATGTGAATTAATGTGTATGCATCTACAGTATGAGGTGTAATGCCTAGGTTTGACTCTTTAAAGAAACGCTACAAACTTCACCCTCCTAGAGAAAAGAAAGTGATCTCTGACCCAACTGTTTCAAAAACTCTTCAAGTGATCTTATTCCTTGCTCAAAAAGACAGAAAAATCTATATCTCAATTTGGAACACTTCAACTCCACTCCAAATGTGCCCATAGAGAAAACTGTATTAAAGTGAGACAAGCTGATTCAACACCCTAAAAGATGAATTTAACTAGTTGTTTCTGAAATATGTATTTGCTGTGTGCGATATCAAGCTTTGCAGTGCAAGTAAACGTGATAGGACTACACAGTAGCCTCTGTTGTCTGGAAGAGAGGTGCATTTTTCGCCCAGAATAAAAAACGTGCATTCTTGAGAATACATTAATCATAAAAAGGTGACAGCTAGGCTGACAGACACGTAAAGGCGCATGGAACAGATTTGACTGTGCTTTCTATTTCTCAGCATGTTTAAAAAAGGCACAAAAAAAAAAGGGTTTTACAAAAAAAAAATTACGGGGCAATTAAAGGAGCTTCGATAGCCATGTCAGCTGGATTAGGGACTGGGCGTGAAATTGTCACATTGTGTGTCAGGGGTGCTCTGTTAACAACTCGGCCTGACTTTTGCCACGGCACGGTGAGGCAGCGGGGGGGGGGGGTAGGAATACCGTCGAGCCGGATTAGATTAGCACACTGGAACAGGTGGTCTTTTATTGGCCGTGTGATACTGTCAAGGCTCCTCTGAAACGTGATGTGGCATACACACACACACAGCATGCATACGCACACACACACGTACATAGAATTTGGGTGGAGGCAAACCAAATAGGAAGTTGCTTCCTTGTGCCTGAGTCAATTGTCACGTGATGATGTACTGTGGCACGCACACACACACTGATGCTTCAGTCACTCAAAGAGGGAGTAAAATAAGGATGGAGGGGGCTAGGTTTAATGCCATAGAGAAAATCACTGAGACGTCTGTTAATTGATGAAGTCTGTCCAGCTGTCTTCCAAGCAAACGCCACAAAGGCCCATTCTGACAAGATGACAGAGGGTGATGTTGGGGAGACAGAGGCATTTTGCCAAACGTTGCTACACCCCAGCACCAGAATATTTACCATCATTTACGAGGCACATATTATCTATGAATAATATATGTGGTGATGTATGGCACTAGTATGTCTGGCATACATTATATAGTGGGGATGTACCGACAGTATCATATTCCCATATGGCCAGCATAAACATTTATGAGAGTTTCTCAGTCAAACCCATAGCAGGTAATATACTGCAACTAGATCAAATCTGCTGAAGATAATTTCACGAAACTGGGCCAAAATAAAACAAGGTACCAAATGCCATATTTGAAGTACAAACAATGTTGGCATATGGTGGGAGTTAACAAGTAAACAAGGCACATATTTACAGTGCTTAACATCATGTGGTTCTGTTTAATTCTGGATGCAATTTTGTCATTTATTAGCAAAAAGGCTAATAGAGAATACAATGCACTTTTCCATAGGGACATTTGTTTTGGAGTGGTGATTGCCATACAGTATTTGTAATTATAACAAATCAAATTGATAACTACTTTTTGTCATTAAAACAATTGATAACTATGTTACTTAGTTGTCATTAAGGGAATGTTTCAGTAAACATGAAATATTACGATTGAGACATTCTGTATTGATCACAATTCTGTGTGCACGTAAACATACATGACCAAAACAATGTCCATTCTAAAACAAATCAATAGACTGTCTGCTTTATATCATTGAATATTGATATTTTCAATCAATTAAATGATTTTTGACAATCGTTTCAGACAGACCCCCTGCTCATACAAGCAAATACATTCAACACATACAGATAAAAGTGCTTCTAATTCAATCATACACTGTCCAAGAAAAATAGATAGCTAGTAATGCATGCAATGTTTCAAGAATGCTGGCCCTAAACTGTATGGTTTTGTCAAGTGAATAAAATATTAACAGGCATTACAATGTCTAGTGAGGAAATTAAAAAAGACATACATATTCATCAACAGGCTGAAGAAACCCTCAGGTAGGGTTATAAATCATTGTAAAGTTGATAATTATAATCCCTGCAGCCAGCTAGTGTAAAATTAACTAGAATGATTATTGTTGATTGTAGTACAGTTGTTTGGTACAACAGCTAGAGGTAATATGTATCCCTATACAATAAATACAATTAAATGTGTGCCAATAGAAGGTGTGTTACTCAAGAGTATGAAGTAATCTTACATGCTGAGAAGACTGTTTGGTCTTTAATTATAGCTTTAATAAAAACATAGTGTTAATTTCAACCCAATAATTAATTACCAGTATTAGGGGTGCACAGGATTATGTACATTAATGGGTACTTTTGAAAGCTGTCATTTTGACTGTCAGGCCTTTTTCCCACACCATAGTTGCAGACATCTTATTTTTATTTTAAATTCGTACATTGGCAGGAAGCAGCAGTTCTTTGAGAAAATCCAAAGGGTCTCATGTTACAGTATATGCTATAATTTCCACTGGGTATTGGTATTCCACCAAAGTTATATCCAGCTTTATCATACATGTTTATTCTCATCATCACTGAGGTCTTGGCTTACCGAAGGGGCAGCCATTCTCATTAAATTTCCCAAGGAAAGAATGAATTCTTACAGCTGAACATAATGCAGATGCCTGCTTGAGTTGACGATTAATAGCAGCAATTTAGAGCAAATGGCCACTTGTACAATATGTTTAGATGAGGGTAGACAAAATGGGTCCCCGGTCACTGATCTGGAGATAGATTAGGTTTTAGCTGGCTATGATTAAGGCATGAATAGGGAATGCACTATCAGACCTGGAGCCTTCCGTGTTTAATGCTTCCCACCTGTTATAAATGATCGGTTAGAACAGCTAAGTGCTGGTGCTCCCCGGCCAATTCAAGGGCATGGCTACTGTAAGCTATATTCGCACACACTGACTTTGTTCTTATCTCCATTCTAGACTAACTCCAGTTCCCTTATAGTGACACACACTCTCCCCCATGTGTCCCTGCCAGTTTCAAACATATGAGCAATCACTACCCAAACACTTTGCCAGCCACCTCAGTGTGTGTACAGCATGTGTGGTTTTCTGTGTTTGTGTGTGTGCACGCGCTGGGTGCTACTGCTTGCTTGGCAGGTCGCCAGGCTAGCATGTGGTCTTAAGGTACCCCTCTGTGTCAGTAGGATCACTTACAGAATCCAAAAAGGACATTTATCACAGCAGGGAGATGAAGAGACCTGCTCTATTACACCCGCAGCAGGATGCGCTAAATGCATAAGTGGTAATAAATTACTCTTTTAAAAGATACTTTTCTGTCGACTTGTTCACGCGCACAGTGATACATCACGGGTCTACCAGGTCCGTTTACCATCCGCGACCTCAGTACTGTATAGTAGAAGGCTTTGTAGAGAGCAGTGCAGCCAAGTCGTGGAAGTATATATTGAACAAATTGGGTCATTGTTCTGCAGTTGTCTTTTTTTTCTCTTTCATTCAAAAGCTCCATCTCTCCTTGTACCTTCGGGATGACGGCAGTTAACACCGTCCGCCGAGGTGTGACTTTCACAAGCCCCCCGGGGTCTAATCACGTATAAACGCTTCTTTGCTTTTATCCAATAAACAAGAGTGTTGTCCTCATGTATTTGCTTTAAACAGACCTGTTGCGTAACGGCGGACGGATGGTCACAGTCATTCAAGTGGTACAACCTATGGGTACAACGCGTGTGGGTGGGGAAGAGGATGGGGGCTATCCATTGCCAGCAGCCCCCTGCGGTAACACCGGGCTAAAAGGTTAAAGCAGCAGGGGGAATTAATATGTCTTAATGACATTATAATGAATGGGACAATATGGGACATCATTTATTAAACGGAGTCAAGTGTGTCAAGGAAGTGCGAGCACTCACGAAAATCATTAATTATCTCACCGTCTCTGTTCACGGATGGGGGCCGCATAGCGTTGGTAGCTGGGTAATGACAGACCCTGCACAGACATCATACATTACCACAGGAGGGGGCTCCAAGACGACAAGGTCTTGTCTCACTAGTACACTTGCGCAGCACGATGTCTTTTCATGTGTCCAAAGGCGTCACTGGGAATATGGACAGGAAATCAGAGTTGCTGTCTAACTCTCACAACGTTCCCAGACAAGAAAGGAGGGAAATGCCCTTCTTTCCTCTAAAGACTTGATATCATACTGGCAAGACATGACTTGTTATTTATCATACCTGTCACAGCGGAAAAGAAAGACACGAGATGAAGTCCTGTTTTTACACCAAACTGTCTTGGGACTGGAGAGATGGGGTCTTAAGCCACTGCTCGGATACAATCATCCACCCCCACAATTTCTTTTTCTAGGGTTTTGTAGTACCTGGACCTGACATAATTCTGGTACCTTATACATTTTCTCTGTTGAGTTTCCCTGGGTCCATGGAAAACCTGTCATTGACGGATTTCAAACAAGTCTCGCTGTGTCGTTCACACACTCCTCGAAGCTTAGAAGTAATTCCAACAGTAAACCTAGCCAGGCACTTCTGGGGCCTCGACCGACAACTGCACAACCATATCCTCGGCTAGCCAGATTAGTCAGACAGAGGAGCCAGAATTTTAAAAAGATTCCCTTTTCTAAAAGGTGGCGCAACGGGAGCTACTGAGACATCAGCTTTATCCGAAAGTTGAAAAAAACATGTTATCAAGAAGTGAAACATCTTCCTGGCTTCTGATTGTGCAAAATATAAAGTAGGTGACTCTATTGAACTAACATTCATTAGAGTCACTTCTGGTGACTGGAGATAAATGATGTAAAAATATTGTTATACTGTAGTGGTAAATGTTAAATACATGTATGTTGTCATTGCTTTATAGGGATACATCAGGAATGTATTTGTGGTTAATATACATTTGTCTGGTGTGGTCCCTAAATATGTGATTATCTAACTTGGTACATGAGATAGGGATGATACATTAACATCGCACAACACTGGCAAGGATATACTTCAACATTGTTAATATGTTTGGATGTGATGCAGAAAACAGCTATGTATCAGTGAAGTCAGATTTCAGGGACATAAATATGTTCATTTCTCATTCAGATCCGTCTGAAATCCGACGCTTCAGAAATTCCAACCAAACCGAAAGTACATCTTGGCCTTCTACAGCTTGGTTGAAATATGCTGTTATGGCAATACTGCCAGCTATGGACAAACAATAATGGTAGTAGAAAGGGTATTTTTCACATCTCTTGCTGGTGTTCACCTGTCAGCATTTCACTATCTGACTTATGAGGTCAGCCGAGTGCAACTTACCACAAACTTGACACAAGAACAACAAAGGCTCCATGCTTGGAAAAGTCAATGACACTCAGCCTCTGTTATCAGGTATCACACAGGAGTTTGCTTCCAAAATATAGACTGGTGTAAAGGTTGTCTGGTGTTGTCTGACGGTGTTGAAGTAAATAAAAAATGTATGAATCTTGATACAAACTGTAGTTAATGTATATTTAGATATGAAGAAGAGTTAGCTCTTAGAGACAGCATATGTGTTAAATCCTTAAAACAGGTTACAGACAAGTGTGACCAAAAAAAATGGCCCTTCATCTTAGTCCATCCAACAGCACTTGACAAAAGCATTTTCCTTTTTCATTTGACGGGAACCTCAAATACTCGCTTCTCTCTTGTCAAACAAGAATTTCCCAGCCCCCGTTTGAACACCAGAGGTGGAACAGATATGTCAAAAGGTGGTAGGGGTGTCAAAACCAAGGAAGTAACAATGTACAATGATTCGCCTGCAGCGGGGGCATGTAGCGAGTTAACACGATGTGAGCGAACGCCTCCGGAACGCTCATGTCACTCCGCGCGGAAACGAGTAAATGACACCGAAAATTGCAGCAATTATTGCCGACTTAAGGCCCTCGGAGAGTTCGGGGGTGGCGGTGGGGTGGGTGCAGACTCTGTTTTCAAAGGCAATTACTCTTCATATTGCAGCGTGTCCGTTTCCAGCGAGTGTCCCGCCCACTCGCGGGACAGCACATGTGGGCATGGCTAATAGGCTCTGTTAATGAGCCAATCGTTCATTATCAATCTTCGGGGAGGCGCGGGAGCAGCATCCTGTTGACGCTTTCCGAGGAAGCCGCCGTCGGCCGCTCGCCACGGCGACAGGCGCGAGTCCGTGTGTCCTTGTGGAGTCATGTGAATTAGCCAGGCGCACGCACACACGCACACACAGACGTACATACAGTAGATACATCACACACACACACGGACTGAGGAGTGTCACAGACTGAACCCAGGTCCTGTCTATGAGGGGGATGCCCTCTTTGTCCTGACCACCTGGTCAAAACACCAACAGCTGACTTGTTGCAAAGTCCTGCAACGGCCATAAATCACCATGCGCCCCTCCTCGTACACACCCCCACCCCCGCCCCATGCCCAACTAGGTCCATCAGCCTATTTCTGTACGCCATGTCAGATACCACCTCTGTATGTTTAATGGTAGAATAAATCATCCCCCCCAAATTATTCAGATTCGGTCTTGGCATCTGTACAGCCTGCTTGGACCAGTGCACATGGTGGTGGTAAAACAATGGAATAAATGGTTATTAGATTATAATATAGACACATCATGTACCTCTCCCTAAATAGGCCGACAAATGGGATGTGTGAGGCGATTGGGTTTTCCCGCTCCAACATGGGTTTAGAACATTAAGCATCATGTCACTATAGAATATTCCCTTGATTTTCCTTATTAACTGTATACTCATCACCTCTTCCCTACATAATGTCCTTGCCTTTCACTCTCTCTGATGTGCATGTTGCAGCCATTTCCGTGAGCAAATAACTGTAACTTGAGCTGTTAAAAGCCCTGGACTTTTTCCACCAATCACTCGGCTCCTTTTGAGCGGCAGTACCTCGTTCTCCATTGACCTTACAGTGCTTCATTAAGGGCATTGGGCTTTTGCTGTTGCTCAATGTCCTCCATATTTAATTAAAAGGTGAAGAAAAGCCTCTTGTCCTGTGGTCAGAGAGGACATGGGTACACTGTTCCCTCCCCACCAAGCCTTACTGCCTAACCTCTTCTGCTCCAGCCGTGTGTCCCCTCTCACTAACTCTCAAACTTCCCTTTTCCAAATTGGACGCCAGGGATACTCCCTAATAAAAACATCCATCTTGGGAGGACAGTTATTCACCCGCCACCCCACCAAATTAACTGGCAAAATGTATTTTTCTCAAAACATGAAGGGAGCCGATCGGCAAAGTCTGTAACATTGGTCATCCTGTCAAAGGCTGTTTAGGATGCATCCTTTAGTGTCACCATTGGCGACAGGGGAAGGCGTAGAGCATACAGTAGGACGCTTAATGCTGACGGCGACACATTAAATAATAAAGATAATCCCCTCTGGGCACTGACAACAAACTGACGCTAAGAGAGTTAAAAATAAACACTCGTCATTGTGCCACCTGTGTGCTTTGTCAGGCGATCACAGCACCATAAAGTGGGACACTGTGTTGGCGGGGTTACGGGGTTGCATGGGTGACAATGGGATGCCTAAGTAATGGCAACAGCGACTCGTAGCTTACATGACAAATGTAGCTGTTGCTTTGCCGCTTGCCATAAATGTCCCCTTACACCCCAGAGCCATGCAGGGAGGGAAGACAGATGTGTCATTTCATGCCATGTTTTCTCCCTCCTACACACACACACACACACACATGCGCGCTATGCAGCCCCTGAAATAAAGCTAAAGACATCCAAGATGCTACATGGAATAACACCCCATCCCTCCAAGCTCAAGGAGTGGGAGCTTGGGTGTCCATGGTTCAGCCATTCAATCGGTGCTTTCAAGCAACACTCACAAGTGACAGGAGTCAGTGGGCAGCCAATTTGTTCTCTCATGGGGAGTTGTGTTTTTTGGTGCCGTTCAGCCTCCCTGGGGGCAAACGAGGGCAATCAGTGGCAGCTTGCTGCCGGCGCTATGAGAGCTGCTGAACTCTGACCCCTACTGGGGAGGTCTCCAAAGGAGGTAATGGCAAACACATGGAACACAAGCTAATGGTTCTGTTTGGGCCTGTATGCTGTTTGTCATTGGGGGATTAGGAGCAGAACCCTTTTACGTCAAATGTGTGGGTTTATTTAATAGTGTTAATGAGATCTATTGGCTGTTCGTCCGTTGGTAACTACGGGATGAGCAGATTGGAGAAAGATTCTCATGAGTTGTTCTGCATTCAAGTGAACAGGACAGCACAACGTATAACTGTAACACCTAAGCCATCGCACATACATCCCGCATAACGCCACAGAAGTCCACAAGAGCAAATTACGTCACTGCGACATAAATAAATAAATGAAGAGGTTCTCCCACAGTGGCTGTAGGCGGGGGGGGTTCCCCCCAGATGACGGCCATGTCATGCCATGGCACCACTATGTGAGACTGGTGGCACTGAGGAGGTGAACGTGGCAGATGTCTTCCTCGGGGTGTCCATACAGCAGCCTGGCCCAGGGGGAAGACCACACGCGGCGCTTCAAGTGCAGTTAAGCACAGCTCATGTCAGAGCTCACTGACGTAAGCAAGCTGTGAGGGATGTGTGCAGGCACACACACACACACACAGTCAGACTGTGCCCAATCAAAAGGGCACAGCAGAGCAAGCATGACCTGTCACTTTGTGTACCAGCCTATGTCAGTAAAGGTCAAATATATACCTCATATATCCAGGTCCTGCTCTGGTTGTCGCTTAAAAAAGGTGCACTAATATATATATATATCAATATAAAGGTTTAGGCCCCTGCCTACACATGTTGTCTGTTCTAATAATACATAAATCAGCAACAACTGGACATCAACAGCTACAGTAGCTGAATCTGCAGTCCACAGCACAGCAGATGACTTGTGTGTAACACACTGCTGTAGGTAGTAAAGAAACATAAATGTCAAACAGTTTGTTTGCCCTATGCAAACATCAGCGTTATGCAAAGCACTGGCATGAACAAAAGTATCATTAACTAGCATGGCCAAATAAGATCGGATCAATGTGTAAATAACCTTGTCATCCATCGCACGGGCCTGAAGAGTCTACAACTCAATGGTCTCCAGTGGGAGGATTCCAGGTCCTGATCGGTCATGTACGCCCAAGGTTCACATTTGAGTCTCGCAAGCCGCCGACCTCTGACCACAATTAGCTAAACATGATGTCACGCCATGTCCGAGGAGGGCGAGCAAGCCTGTTGTCTGTTTGAGCGGTGCTGTTTGAACCTCTGACCTGACCTTTGGGGTATTGAGTAGCTCAGATGTATGCAGAGTCTGAATTGGAATAATGGCGCTCCACTCAGTGGCTAGCGTGTGTTGTTAGCCCCCCCCCCCCCCCCCCCAAAGCCCATGTCAATCTTTCCATGTCAGAGAACTGATTGTTTGCTAACAATATTGAAGGGCTGAGAAAAGGTATTGCTGTTGTATTTCAATGAAGGTGGGCTACAAGAGTTTTTCTTTTTATATATATCTACGTAAGCACACATACCCACCTTGCCAGATATGTGTATCTCATACATAAATCATGTCCCTTTTTACTTCCTTGTGAAGGAGCATGTAGAATTTTGATGGCTTTAAGTCTTGTTCCTTTATCATCCTCAGCCCCCTTCTGAGGAAAAAAGTACTTTTTCCCCACTCCACACTCTCTCCTTCTCCCTTTCAGATGCCTGCCAAATTAATTCAACACAGTTCTAACTAGATTCGATGGCATGCGGGAATAGCCGGCTCTCCACAGCTAAATCAACATCAGACACTGGCTGGCCCTTTGGGGACGTCACACAGCCCCCCCTCCCTCCTCCAAATCAAGGCATGGCGTCTTCATTTTGCTCTGATGTCACATAAAAAAAATCCAAATCCTGTATTTTAACTCTGACAAGGTTCGGGAAGGAGGTAATAAAAAATAAATAAACATGAAAAGTGAGAGGCCAACAGAGGGAAGCTGTTAATGCAATTTTAATCCCCTGCTACGAACAACTGAAGGTAATGCATAGCCAGATAGCTTGCATGAGAGGCTATGGGAGCAAGCGTGGAAGATGAAATGGACAACGTGTGGGGAAAGGTGTGGAAGGGTGCTGACAGCAAAAACCATATAGGAAATCTTTATCTCCAAGTAAATCCCAAAAATCCCACAGTTTATGCATGCGTAATACATAGAGGGTAGTAATAAACATATAGCCTACTGTAATATTCTGATATTAAATTAGTAGATGAAATGCCTTTAGTTTCCTCACTTTGAACAAAATATTTACTAATACTAATATTTTAGACAAGTGAAAGATTAGCAAAATATTTGCGGTTGGTGTTCAGTTTTGTTTACACACACATGCTATGTAAATGTTTTGGAACTTTCTGTTGTCAAACATTGAAATAACCACTTAACCTAAATGTTACAGGTACCATTAAGAGAACCATAGAAGTGAACTTGTTTTCTATAATCTCTACCGCCAATATCCATGAGGCAGTCTACAGTATATGTTATTACAAGTTGTTCATTATAAATTTATGGCATGAATAAACTGTCAAGGCCATGGCTTCTGAGCAGCTTCCCTTCCCCGACTACTTTACTAGTGGGTTCAAACACCACAAAAGTGAAGAAAGTCATACACACATACACACAGCAGGTGCTGAATCATATACAGTATATATTTTTTAACCCTCCTGCTGTCCTCCGGGTCAAACTCATCCACTACCCTGTTGTGCCAGCAGAAGGCGCCAATTCTAATTCTACAGCTTACACACACACATATGTGCACTGCTGGCACAACAAGGTAGTGCGTTTGAAACCTGAGGACAACAGAAGGGTTGAAAGGCACGAAAAAACAAATAAAGAAAGAAATAAAGTAATGAATACACACAGCACTGACACAATCAGGTGGCACCATCTGCTGGCACAACAAAATAGTGCGTTTGAAATTCAAGGGCAACAGGAGGGTTAGGTTCAATCATCACACACACAGCTGCTCTGAAAATAATGCAAATGGAGGGCCCCTTGCCGTTCTCTGTGGAAGATGTGCGGCTTCGAGGCTTCGATGAGGCACCTGTTTGACATGCATTGTTTTTTCCCTACCCCATGCCTCTTTCCTTAATAAATACGTGCTTGCCGGGTGTCTATCCACATGCTATTTAAGAGGGATGCAAGCTTAATGTCAATGTGGCATAGCCAAACTTCAGCCCCAGCTCACTATGGACCTTCACTATGGACGTTCCAAACACAGGCAGCTGTGCAAGAAAAGTGCAGGTGGCTGTAAGGAAGGGGTAGAGAACAGTGAACGCTTACAGGGTTTGTAAGGGGAGGGGTATAGAAAAGCCAGATCAACTCCACAAATATGATTTTGATTGAGGTAAATTTTATTGACATACATAGCCATAATACATTAGTTTAAAGTTGTATGTCTATAGCCAGGTTGTATTAAATCTGCATCGGTGTTTTTACAACTAGCTGTAACATTAGCTATACTACTGGGAAGAGGGGTTCATTAAATGTCATAATGTAGACCCTGAAAATATCCTCACTGCTTGGAGAGAGCACAAACATATCTAGCACCATACTTTAGCTCAATATTTTACTTAAGTAAAATATTAGTAACATTATATAGTAATGACGGTTTTAATTAGCATAAGGTAAATGTTCTCCATTATGCAGTGTAAATTCATATGTACACTGATATACTGTACAGTTAGATAAACCAAAAATAACAAGTACAGTCATATATAAATGGTTGTAAGCAAAGATAGATCTATCTGAGCATTTGTGAATACTGGGATTCCCCGGTGAAAACGGTGAGATCAATGCCACCGCTGTGGTTAATAGCTTTGATCACAGCTGTTCTATAAATGAGCCTGCCAGTAGACCAATTACAGTGTGCAAAAGGAATCCACCGCACAAGACCTTGAAGTGGAAAAGATTATGCTAGGAAAGTTTGGGTGCGTTTGATTTGTGAGAGCATGTGAAAGCCGCAGTGCTAAGTTGAAGCGATTTCTCAGTGGTCGTCAATTAAAAACAAACATCTTTGTTTTCTAATGCACTTCCGTACTTGGATCCCCTCTCCACTGCTAGCCAAATTATTGTTCGTAAAAATGATGAAATAAAATAGGAAAAAGAATGAACAAACAAATCAGGCAGGCAATTGGACATGAATATTCATGTATACCACAACAAACTGTGAAAACGGCTTTGTTAGTGAAACAAAATCCCAAGCGGATATTTGAGGGGGGGTGAGTGGGAAACAGTAGCACACTGGGGAGAGGATTTGGCATCTAACTTGGCAAGAAAGCCACTAGCAATGGTGGCAAATGATACCAAACACGCTGGTGGCAAAAAAACAATATGGCTGAAACAGTGTTTACCTCTTTGGCAAACACAAGCCAGGCCCTCTGCTCAAACTAGACTGGATCAGAAGCAAAACCACCATGTTTAGTACCCGGTAATTAAGGCATTGAACCGACAAATTTAATGTCCTCGAGAAAACAAGAAAAAAAACAGGAAAAGAATGGATGCATTAAATCCTGCAGTGTAAGTCACAGTTTAGAGAGTGCAGATAAAGACGAGAAAGACAAAGACAAAGGAGGCAAAAGCAGATTAATAGGGGTAAAATTGATTTGTTAAGCTTCTCTCTTTTCACGGCAGCAGCAGTCGAACAGGATTTATGCCGGGGCCCCTGAGATGCACATCTGCTCAGAGCCTGTCCTTATCAGGAAGGAGGGAGGGAGGGAGGGGAAGAGAGAGAGAGAGAGAGAGAGAGAGAGAGAGAGAGAGAGAGAGAGAGAGAGTCCTCTTCTGAGCCAACCAGACACAAAATGGACCAGCTCACCCAGTGGTAACCTTGTGTGTGCTTTGTGTACTCATCCACAGAAAGAAAGGGAAAAAAATGTGCTTGTGCACACGTGTATCAGCATACATTTGTGTGTGTGTGTGTTTGTTTGTGCATGTGTGTGTGTGAGTGCTCATCTACGTTATACAGTGTGTGCCAGCTGTCCAGTACTGCCTCCAGGAAAAATGTGTAATGGGGTTAAGCCACATCTACTGGCTTCCAGAGGCTTTGCTCCAGTGTGTGTGTGTGTGTGTGTGTGTGTGTGTGTATGTGTGTGCGTGTGTGCATGCTGGCTCGCACAGTCAATTAAAAGGAGCTAAACCACAACTAAACTGAACTAGCTGCCTCACATCCAACCCAGCCACCATCAGCTAGCTCTGACAGAATGGTACACTGTATGTTAGCCTGGAATAGAGCAAACTGTGTGACGCAGCCATTTAATATTGACAAACACACTACTACTTTCTCGTCACCATGTCAGATTAGACGAACATTGTGCCGTATGTTCTTGACGTGTCGTGGTAGGGAGACTGGCAACACTACACGTATGACACCGATCACCGTATGCTGTCGTTCACGACCTAGCGAGAGATCATGCGTCGTCAAGGAGGAGGGGTCACGAAGTTGTCGATCATAGCTGCAAGTTCACAGTTCGTTGCGGCGGTCAAGTGTTTGTCAATAATGGCTACACAAGCACTGTGTGTGATGCTGGGGATTTTATGTTCAGAAAAAAGAACGAAAGAAAGAAAAAGTTGACTGTGGACCCGTTGCTGGGTGTCAATCAGAGGGCAGTATGGGCTCCTTCAAAGGGAACTGGAGGTATTTCGATCACGTTGCAATAACATTAGCAGTTAGGCCTATAGCTTGCAGGGTATAGTTGTCATTGTTCAAAAGTGCTCTTCTGGTTCATGTGTCCATTTGACAGCTGCAATAGCGTCCGTCCTTTCCTTCTCCATATTTACATAGTCTGCCAGAGAGCATCCTGCCATCCTATTGGTTAACGTGAAGGAATATGTCGGAACACAGGGGATGTCAAACGGCCAGAAAATAAAAAAGAACTTCTACCATGCTAGTCTTTTCGTCTCGTAGCCTATCTTAGAACATGTCACACTACACAGACTAACGACGCCTGTCGTCGCTCCCGACGAGCCACGTTCTGTCCCGACGCTGAAAATGCGTCGGTCACGACCGAATCGGGTCAAAATCCGGCCTGAAATCATGTAGTGTGCACCCGGCATAAGGGCAGGATCACAGAGGAGTGCAAGCTACTCGGCACTTGGGCGTGGGAGAGGCATGTGCTGTTAGTTTCCATCCAACACAACAGCGGTTTCATTCCAAGTTCACGCAGAAAGACTGAATGCAGCTAATGATGTGTTTCATCCCCAATGTCAACACGTAGACTTAAAGGTGGAGTCAGTCATTCTGGTGAAAGCTTGTTGATATTTGAACTCGATCAAAACAAAAACACCTCTCCGTTCAATGCCATAGGGCGCTCCCTCAGCAGCTCCGCCCCCGACACTGAACAAACACTGCCAAGGCTAGGATAGTAATGTGTGGTGCGGTCTGCCCCACTTTGTATGTGTTCCCATTTACAGTCAGGGCTGTGTAGAAACACCAGATTATTTTTGCAGTGTGCACACAGAACGGTCAGCTAACAGACCATGAGGGGTTATTAGTTGAATTTGACAAAAAGTATATTAGCTTACAATCGCTGACTTCACCTTTAAGGTTAATAGGCTAAGGTCCTACGTCCTCCAGACACAACGGCTAACTGCTCCTGTTATGTAGACGCTACAGGGTTGCAATCAAACACAAGAAGAGGCAGTAAAATAGATATTAAAACTCTCTTAGCACACTGTGTGTGAATCTTCGGAACGCGGGACAGTTAGTTTGGCAATGAGCCGCGGACTACTGTTACTGCTGCCGTACCTTGTATTCAGCTGTGACTTGATTAGAAGGACACGGCGACATGACTGGCAGGTGAACAGGGATTACAGGTAACCCATCATTTCAAGTTAATTTAAAGCACACCGTTCTCCTCATTATGGCCTCAATAGCTGGGCTTCCCCGTGTGAGCGGAGGTGAAGGATGGGAAGCGGATTATGGTAAATGATAGCATGGAGCTGAGGCAGCAGGCCAGAGATAGAGACTGGTTGGGATGTAGGGGGTGTGGGGGGAGGGGGGGTGATGTTAATACTGGTGCAACTGACCTTGGATCAACCCCCTGTAAAGCCTCCATGCATGGGTACACACACACACACACACACACACACACACACACACCCCTCCCGCCAAACCAACCCGCT
>JAODUG010000010.1:882125-903422 GCA_027564795.1 Aphredoderus sayanus
GAGAGAGAGATGGAGAGCAACCCCCCCCCCCCACACACACACACACACACACACACACACACACACACACACACACACACACACACGGCTGTTTACTTGCATTGTTAATTTCATTAGCCTTCGGGCGCCCACTTCAATATTTAACATTCTCAATTTAACTTTCTCCGACCCCCTCCCCTCCCCTCCCCCCCTTCCACCCCCCACCCCGGTGTCTTTTAACAGGTTTGCCACCCAAGTCCGACAATTAGCCGGAGTGGTCAAAGGTAATCTATCAGCGTTCCACTCGCACCACTTAATGCAGTGGCACTCCATTTGCACTCAACTGAGGGAGGCCAAACCTTGTAAAAGCCACAATCCTTTTAAACGGGCTATCAGTTTGGCAATGTGACTTTGCAGCCTGGTCATGCTTAGACCCGCTTTTATGAAGCAATGATATAGAGTGGCGTGGTGTGGACGAGTCCTCAACAACAGCCACGTCTGACAGTAAAAAGGCGGGTTATCATCCGTCACCAACAACTATCCTGGAGTATATTTATTGGTATCCTTCAAGCAAATTAGCAATTAATCATAGGGCTTTGTAGACCGCTGAGCTGTAGCCTGTTTATTTTTTATTTTTTTTAAAGCCCCAATTCTTTATCACTGCACGGCACATCAAAATATAACACCTACATTAAATGCACAGCAAATGTCACTATCGGATGTTTTCCCATGCTAGAATGTGGAGTCTGAGCTCTTTCTCAAATATAGTCTCATGACTATATTTTGTATTATAAAACAAATTACTCTTTAATCCTTAAATTGGGGTGTGCTGTTAATTGGTTTGTTCAGAATTCTTTAAGCAAGCAGTGGTTGGAGGCGATATTGCCAGATTTGGCAGGTTTCCTCTAATTGGACAATTTTTTACGTGGGTCAAAACAGGTTTGGGCAGGTGAATGAAACTTGGGCTGGTTTGGGATCACTTTGGTGATTTTAAAACATTCATTTAACAGGCTAATTTGAAACAAAGCGGTCCATCCAATCAGTCATACTTGCCTGTGTCGAAATGCATGCTGTTCTCAAACTCCATTTAAGGTTGATGGCCTGCCACGGAATGGATGAACATGCATTCCATCCTCCCCAACAACTGATTGGGGAGGTTTGACTCCATGTATAGACCATGTATAGACAGCTCAGCCAGACTAGGCCTACTGTACATACAGTAGTTTCAAGTTACGTTCAGCTGTTTTCATAAGTAGCCTGTTGAAGTTACAACCGACAACCTGTTCTCTCTCACACACACATACACACACACACACACATCTGTATGCTTGGAGCAACAAATATATTTATTATTATTATTCATGAATCACTGTGTATGTAAATAATTGCGGTGAGAGGGCCATATTTTACATTAACTTTTAATCTGTTCTTACATGTTCAAAAGGAACCGAAACATTTAAAAATAATAAAAATTATTGATTAGAATTATCTCTATTTTAACGTAGTATTACAAGTCAGCTATGTAGCCATGCGACAGGGGTGATGTGAGAGATGTGAGAACCACTGATGCTTGCGTGAGCAAACATAACTGTAGCTATGTAGCATTAGCCGTCGGACGCTAAATGCACGAGACTGGCTGCCTGTGACAGCGGACAGACAGGCTGCTAATGGCGCTGTCAGACAGGAACTAGAGCTTAGACGCACAACGATAATCACAATCTCTAGAAGCACGACTACCCACAGCACATCCGCTCAGGCAAGTCCCCAGATACGTAGACATCGTATACATACACTGTACACACTGTCCCCTGAAGCTGTGTCACAAAAGATAGCTCTGCGTGACACGCGCGTGTTTCCAGTCGGGAGAGCAATATGATGCGTGCATGGACGACACACTCCTTCAAATAATCAGGTTGAAATATATCCTGGCCCCTAATCCATTTTTGTTAGAACAAATTGTATTTGATGGTAAAACGATGTTTGAGTATCTATTTTCACCTACTGGGTAGCTGTTGATAAAAAAAGAATCCTCCATTCAGCGAGTTATTACACAGCAAACCTTACTTTAAACTCTATCGTAAGCACACAACACACAGAGAAACATACACCATTCCCCATTCCCGAGCCGACTGGGGTTATTAAACAATTTGCATGTGTAAAGTGCCAAGAATTGACAATGGTGGTTGCGCAGGCGAGGGAAGCCATTAAAATAATGCCACAATAGTGCCGGAGACCTTTTCATTTACCGCTCAAAACAAATCGGACTCTAGCGGGGAGGAAATAAATTCAGACTTGTAAGTAAATATGTGTAATTGAAGCGGTGGACTGTTGAAAACGCATCAAGCTTTTTCGGTTATGAGGATATTTATCTTCCCTTCCAAACAAAAGAGAGAAAAAAAAAAGACCAGAGGAGAAGAAGGCAGGCGTTTGTTAGCCGGAAAGTGTGTGTCCGCGTGTGTGCGCACAGGCGCACACATCTGTGTGTAATTACCGGCGGTTATCATGAAGCGAGCTGGAGCCAATAGAGGACGCACAACACCCTATGAAGGGCAAACCTGGGGATATTGTGCGTGACAGTGGATGTCTGCAGGGTGGGTAAGTAATGATCACGGCGCTGTATGAGGCCTTAGCTGCGACGAAAGGCACATCGTTTGCTGCTCTGCCACCTCTTCAACGGAGAAGAAGAAGACTTTTTTTTCCAGCGGCGAAGCCGTACCCCTGTTGGTTCTTCAGTGGTAGCCTAGCCGACGTAAACTCTATTTGACTCTTGAATTTATGAAACACCTGCTAGGGTGTTTTTTCACTTCATAAAAGTTGCTTTTAATGTTGTTGTGTTTTTAATGCTGTGGAAACTTAAAGGAGCATGAAGTAGTGGTTCCGAGCGTTTTTTTAATTTTGGGGGTTACCCACCAACTCCTGATTGGCTGGCTTTAATCTCTACTCCTCCCCTTACAGCTATCACAGGCTCGCACTGCTCTCTACCCCTCCTCAGAGGCACACATCTTTGTGGACAGTTGTGTTTCAAATATCAACAGGGGCATAACAATGATATTGTGGGGAAGCTATAACCTAATTAAGGAGTGTACCTTTAACTGGGGAATAATCCTCAAGACTCATTGTCTATATGATACGCAACATACTTAAACAACAATTATTTATTACGTATAGAAGCTGTAAATGAATTAAGCAGATTTAGTGGGTGAAGGGAATCATTGTATGATGGGAACAGCTGGGACAGCTGGGACTGGGGCTGGGACTGACCACACAGACAAACTACAATTTTGGCATGTATTTGTATATGTAATATGTAGCTGGGGAGTTTACAGCCTCACCAGAACAAATGATTACATGCTTTTTTTCTGTTTAGCGTTACTTTGTAAACACGCCGGCACCACAGGTAGTCCAGTCATAAATGTCACTCAAGAGGAAATGTAATTTCATTTTGTTTGGAATAAATAAACCATCATCCCTCAAACTGATTACGTTCCCCTCGGAATCTCTTCGACTTGACTCCTGCGCTGATGAAACAGTACCCCGCGTAATGATGATGATGTTGATTCATATCCGGTGGGTATCGTGCCAAAAAAGGGGCAAGGGGGAAGGCTCAATTGCTTCTCGAATCAAAGTCCTTCCTCGGATTTAGCCTTGCTCACGAAAATGGACAGACAACAGCAATTTTTGTTTTCGTTGTCATGAATAAGTTATATCAACCTCCGATATATGGGGGAATATGAAAAACTAATTACCATATTTTCCATTAATAGAGGGAGGGAAAGTTTTGCGTGAACTTCTCAAACTGCAGTAAATTCCATAATTATGGGCCTTTTTCTTGTTATTCTTGTTTGGCGAGACGGGAAACTCACAATGAACAATATTCACTCGATTTATAAGCACCCAGAGAACTCTGGTTGTAAGCTGATAAAGGAACGAGCTGAGCTGGTTTGGCATTCTTAGGCTTTAGACAGATTTTTAACGGTAATAGGAAGCATTTATATGGACTCAAACTGGCTTTGTGCCTGTTATTAGAAAAGTTAAGACAAGCAATAAAAATGTCTGTTAGAACCTCTTTGGATCATAATTGCAAATGAAAGTCCATATAGTGCTATCAAAAATGTCCACAGCTAGCAAAATAAATTGCAGCATTTTCAGTGAACACAATCAATTCATTAGGCCTATAATTCCCTATATTAAAAAACAGGAATAGTATAAACTACATTATATGTTATTCTACAGTTTGATGTCAATTAGCATTTCTAGCGCCTTCATTAGTAACCATTTCTGCCCCAAGATGTCACATCAAGACCTACGCTGTAGAAAGAACCATACTGGCAGGAACGCATGTGAATAAATACACCCTTGAACTTGACATGACTTCCCTCTTTGCGTGGTTAGAGAAGGTTTTGGGAGAGATCTAGGAAGCCTGGGATTTGATGCACTAACCCCCGCGATCGATCCAGATCAGGCCCTGGCAGGAACCAGTGGGCATTGGGGGCAAGGCCTCCTTTGATCAAACATTGGTCATGACTTCTTCAGGATGTAGCCATGTCCCACAGAAGGCTGGGAACAACGGAGAAAGCCCCATTAGGGATAAAGCCTGATTATGTCAATTATACTGTACGTATATGCAATCATCCTGAAGGGTGAGACAGTTGCCTTTAAAAAATAATAATTTTAACCATTACACACAAATTGTGGGAGTTGTTACTCCGTACTGTACTGTTATGTTTTCCTAATTATTCCTTAAAAGTACAAATGTACCTTACTTTTCTTCACATAAGGAATGAAATGGACCGATACTTTTACTTTCTCTCTTTTTTAATTTATCACTTTTCACGGCTTCATAAGAAATTTGAATAAAAGCCTACTGTGACAGGAGGCTTCTAATGTCAAGCATCACTGGAGAAATAAATACGGTATACTGTTTTAAATTCAACCATAAAAAGCCAGTTCTGGAGTGATAACGGCCCAAAAGGTGGCATAATATATCGACCCTAGGGCTTTAAAAAAGCTGTTGTTTTTCTGCCAACTAGGATAAGGGTCTCAATAGCTGAAATACGTCAAGTCACTATGGCGTTGGAGCTGATCCAAGACCAGATTGAAAAATAAAATGAAGCAGATTCCCCCCCCGTCTTCCAAAGTAAACACACTAATCCACACACTTTGCTGCCTCGTTACTTGGGCTCTTAATTAAAATGCGAGGGCCTCGCCTTCAGGCGGTTACCAATACTTGATGCGGCGGATTACGGAAGGCGAAGTCGGACATAATTTGTTTTTTAATAAAACATCGGAGGGATTAAGGCGATGACGTTTGCTGAGATTTGGCTTTGAGGAGCCTTGTAAACGCCCGAGCACAAACTAGGCAACAAATGCTTTGGCATCTTTAATAGGCATTTAATTGCTCTTAATATAGAACAAATGATGGTAATGATGGGGATTCCTAACACAAATGGAAACACTGTAAACAGAGAAAAGGTGCATACTGTTGAGAGGCATACCTATACGTTTGCATTTGTTTACCCTAATTTAGGGTGAAATTGCTGGATATAATGTTGAGCAGTTGTATTAATTAGTGGTCTTAATGAGGGGGTTTATGGTTTGCCACAGTAGAGAGCACATAAAACGACAGAGTCATCACTAATTCAACATGGCAGGCCTGCAGAACACCATCTGCTACCCAAGAAACTGTTAATAAAGTCACAATTATCTTTTTGTAAGCACTTTATTGGGAAGAAAATGTGCAAATTAATTAGCCGAGAGTCAAGTCCACGGGTAAGGGGATGAAAATGCGAAGGAGAATGAAGATAAAGGCCAGATCATTTTGCAACCAAACAAACCCGTGGCGTTAATGATAATTCCAGGTTTTATTGCAGACAATTTGAGACAAAGACTTGTTTCTCTTCTTTTTTATAATTGTGCCTCCCATCCACTTACACACAATTTGTAATGAGGCTACACATGTACCCACAGCCTCGCGTGTCATCACAACACAACAAAAACCAGAAAGAGATACATACAGCCAGTAATTGTGCAGCGTGTTAACAGCTGGCTGGCAAAATCCCAACAGCAAAACACAATTTGCCCCGCAATTGTGAGCAGCAAACCTATCAGTGATCAATACCACTGCTCCAAGAAAGCACTTATCTCCCGCGTTTACATTGTCGCAACTTTTCTCTTCGAGAATGCCTCATTTCCACCCCCCCAGCCTTCTCCCACAAGTGCTGCCGTTGCCTTTCCTGTCTGTTGTTTACAACGCTGTCGATGAATGGCCAAAGCAAAGGCCAGATAATTTTGTTAATCTCCTTTGCCTAAGACCTTGAGGAGTTTAATTCACAGTGATTGTTTTGACTTGCCTGGCACAGCAATCAATACAGCCCATTTCAGCACTTTTCTGCTGGACTCAAAAACACTGATAAAAAGAGTCGGGCTGCTCAATTCCTCTTTATGTGCGCAGACAAAACATCATATGCCTCAAAGTCATCGTGTGTGGACATCCGGCACATAAAAATGCAAGAAAGCACTCACTCACTCACACGCACACACACACACACACACACGCACATATAGCAGAGTTGGCTAGCCAAACTCTGTGAAAGTCAGTTTATTTACAGCTATAGGTCATATTCTGTGTTCACTGGGATTTTCTAAGCCTGGGACTTTTTGCCAGCTCAAATTGACTGCAGACGGGTGGTGTATTGGGCGGGGGTGCACAGGGATATATTCCTTCTCTACGTCTCTGAAGCTCTTATCTCTGACCTCCAGCAGCCGAATGCCCGCTAACCTTGTCATCGACACACACACGTGACCTCATAGCCAGCAGTCAAACAATATGAGCGCAGACACAAGCCTCCCCTAGTTGAACTTCTGTTTTGTGCGAAGAGAAACTGGTCCTGGTGACCAGCTTTAACCCTAATGTGTAGAAATGGAAAAGCAATGACACAAAGGTTGTCAGATTAGTCGCCGTGACACAGTTTAATTTCCATTTAAAGGGCTGGAAAGGAGGCCCTGGAGAGGAGAGGCCAACAACACTAAAACAAAAGAGAAGAAAATGAATGTGTGCGGTAATTGTTCTCATTAGCATGATTTATGAATCATAAAGGCTCCCCTCTCCCAGCTTCCCAATTGAACAGAAAGGCAAAATAAAAGGAGATAGAGAATCTCCCTTTCCGAATTCTTCTTAATGCCTAATTACCTGCTACTATCCAGCCGTTTATGTATTGATGTGAACATATTGGGGTGATCACCACCGAGTCTCGTGTGTGTGTGTGTTTTTCCCTTCTAATCAAATATGCACGTCTGCCTGTGCATAACTAGATTTGCAGTAAGCAACTGCTCAAATTAAGCGTGCTCGTCGTTCAGATGGAGGTACCTCCTAAGTGGCATTTGGAAAATTACCTCATGCATTCTATTTGAGAGCATGCTTTGTTCACAGCGAGGTAATTGACGGCAGCGTAATGAAATTGCGCATACAAACGCTGAATGTATTTTTAAAGTCAATAACACGAAATGTAATGCCCCACTGAGCCAGAGTTTGGGAATACAATTATGATCAATTTGAGTGCCGAGGGCGGCCATTTTGAATCAGCTTCACACAGAGACAATGGCTTCTGAATGCGGAAGGCTCATAAAACAGCTTCATCTGTATTTGTGCTCAAGGGGACTGAATGTAGACAAAACAAATGCACGCTGTGTAACTGGCTAATCACCTGGCGTTCCTAAAACCACAGAATTAATCACACAAACTTGCTGTTATAGAGTTTTGGAAAATTATGCACTTTACTTTGAAAATATGTCCTGGTCATTTGTAGTTACAGTAACTACAGTTTGTAGTACTATTGTAACAGTAAAACTAATAATTCTCTGTTTTTAAAGTCGTAAGGAGTTGAGGGATGTATTCAAATAAAAATAATTTTGAAATGTTTAGAAACTAAACTAATAAATATTGCTAATCTAGTTTTATATTTAATATAAATACATGCATGATCTTTGCTGTTTCTATGATACTTTTCACTCTTTATGCATAAAGGGTTTCTTATTTTGCGACATACCTTGAACAGACAGGTCACAAACAATGAACCCCTTTTTAGGCTTGTGGCTTCAAACGTTTATAAACCTCCTGCCCTAACACATTCACACCAGCCTTCTCCTAACGTGTAGCTCTTAACTCACTGGCCCTATCAGCGATTTCTATCCTTTACCAGCTGAGCATGCTCTCATCAGCATTCCCAGCCTTAGGCGTGGCGGAGAAGCCGGCTCCTCGAGTGTGTCGTCCGCCACACTTCACAGCTCGGGCACTGCATTCTAGCTGAACGGTCTGTAGGCCACACTGTGCCGCAGAGCTTCTTTTCTCCAACTCCACAAAAGGCTGACCACTAGCCGTGAAGAGGGCGAGGGGGCGATTTATCAACTTCAAGTGGGAGAACTTGTTGGGTTTGGCCTTAATCTGTATCGGCGCCTGATCCTGGGAAGTTTGTAAGGGAGGAAAGGGGTTTGATGGGGATTAATAAGACAGATGTCGTGTTACAATAGCAGGACGTTTTCCTATTTACAGGTATAGTAAGTCATTCTGGAGAAAGATTGTTGACATTTGAACGAAACCACATACATTGGAAATGCATTGCAAAGGCTATGATACTGTTGTGTAGTGTGGTCTGCACCACTTCGTTTGTGTTCCTATTTACAGAGCCAGTGCTGTGTAGAAACACCTGATCGTTCTTAGAGCACGTACAGAAAAGGTAAGCTAGAAGAACGCAAGGAGATATGTGGTAGGTGTATTAGCTTACTATAACTTTAATGAATAGGGTTTTCATCTAATATAGTCACCGCCTCCAGAATGCCATACTTCTGATAGAGTAGAGAAGGTTAGGGTTATGACAGCTTTAGGGGAAGGAGCAGAGAAATGCAAGCTTCTCTGGACTGAAATGTGTCAAGGGCATGCTCTCTGGTTTCAAGAGGTACTCCAGACACAAAGCGAGGAGTCTCACTTTAATAATGCTACCCATTACATCATCAAATCATCACAACGAGACATATCTGATGGTAGTCTCAGACTAACTTAAGTAAGGTAGGCGTCACTGTAAGTCTGGTTTGACAACGCGATCCAATTACAAGTTCGTCAGACAACTTAACAGGCAGGTGTGCGTTTTTATCATTACGCTATCAGGTGGCATCAGCTGACCAAGCAGGGAACGTCTCCACAACATAGGAACTATGCAGGCTGTGAACTCACAGACCCACGGGGACCCAAACGGACATGCTTATCTTCTGCCTACGCACATGCCCCTTGGGATCAGGTGTACAGCTGTCAGGTTTAGATGATAAGGTGGTATCATTTGGTATCATTTGTCTGTCGTCGCGACGGGCAGCTTCTGGTTTGTTTATTGGACAACAACTACAAATGCTGATGTGATTAAACATAATGTTTGCAAAGTATTGATACTTCTTGGATTCTAGTGCTTTATTTAAACAAAATACAAACAAATAAACTACAAATAACTGTATGACAACATTCTGATGATGTGATTACTAGTAGAGCCATATTACAGCGGTGTTGTCAGTAAACATACAGAACCAGTGAACTGGGTTGAATTAGCAGACACTGCTGTTGCCATGTCAATAACCCGTCAGCATGGCTAGTGAAGGGGTGGGAGTCTCTGCATCCCTGATCTAATTAGCTGCCAACCAGGCTAACCAAACATGGGGTTGTCCTCCGGCTGCTCTTCCACCACCTGTGGCCATAGGCTAGAGGCCAGTGGTGCCGGGCAGCCTCCAAATCTGTATACACTCATTACAGAATATCCATTGTGAAGTTGTAAAGTAACTCTGTATGACTTTCTGCCATTAAATGTCACATACTGCAATGCCAAGTTCACAATACACGACTGTCTCTATTGTAACTGGTGTCTTGAAGCCGTCGTGTGATTCCCCCTACATTCTTTGCCTCATGAGCTATGGAATAGGCATATCTCACAAACAGGACGTAACATACTGTGTATTCTTTCCGGTGCATTTCTCAACATACTTGCTCAATCACAACATTTCCCACCACTGATGTGGTTAGAAGTGTTGAAAGTCATTCAAATGCGAAACGTTGAGTCCACAATGGATAGCCTACTGTTTCTTCAAGCAGTTCATATGATTACGAAGGCTATAACTCCTCCCCCACTTTCATCGCGTCCGTCTTGTGCTCTCATTGGCTGTAGGTCGACGCTGCTGTCATTACCAGTAACAACACTCTTCACACTACATGATTTGGACTCCCCGACAGGTTCATATATTTAACCTGCTAAATAAAAATTAGCATCTCAAACCAAAACAAATGTTAAGTGGGGCACACACACACAGTTAAAAGAACAGTGGAGTTTGGTTTACAACACACACAAAGGCAGTGTGATGTTATTATCTGTTCCGGATGTAATAACTCCACCATATCTACATTGCTACGTTGCTATATTAAGTTTAAAATATCATTTAGATACTATATTGTCCAGTAATTAACATATTTATCTGGCACAATTTATCTGCCTGTGTAGCAGCTCTGATAGAGTGATGATGTGGATTACAAACATATAGGAATGGTTTATCTGTGTACAGAAATAGGGAGCCAACTGTTATATTATACAGTATATAGATATTACTTTCAAACAAGCAAACAAACACTTACACTGTACATTAAAGCCTGTAATGTACAGCGTCAAAACACTCAAGTCATTCTCGGGGAGGAGGAAAAGTCTGTGCTGGCTCTGATCCGGCTGGCAACACAGTACAGTTATCAGGAGGAGGTTAGAGCACTGAGTCAGTGTGATTAGTAGGGAAGGAGGCTGTTTACAGTCTGAAGAGAGTTCAATATTTGGTAGCGGAACACAAGCTGCCACTGAACGCAGTCCTATAAGTTGGCTTTTAATCATTTCATGCGCCTCAGCTTTATCAAAATTCTTTCAGTCCAGTCGAGTTTTACTAATACCTCCCGGCCCTTGTAGTGTCAGCAGTTAATTAGTGGTTAACGTACGGTGTGCAGGTGACAGATGACTGGACATTAAAGGGGCAGTCCAAGGAGATAGCTAATTTGGTCGCCCGTGTGTTTATCCTTCATCTGTCTCCTGCCGTCTCCGGGCGAACCTGATACTCTGTGAGACGGCGGGCCGCCACCTTCTACCCAGTGACCCTGTCACGGCTCCTGGTCCCTGGGATTCCTAAAGACCTGCTGCCCCCCTGAGGTCGGTTCAGGAGGGGCCGGCGTGCACACACACAAACGCAGGGGCTACGCATGCATTCATAAGTAAGAGTCAACTTTAGGAACATTATTAGATATCTGTGACACACCGAGTGTCCGTGGCCCGGAGAATCCCGAGGAGCACCCGAGGAGCACCCGAGGAGCACCCGCGTCGCGACGTCACAGCGCAGGTTAAATGCGCTAAGTGGAATGAGCATATGCCAGGGGGGACGATAATGACTAAAAATGACTTTCCATCCTCCTTACACAAAGAGAGGGAGGCGCGGGGCACAGCCGCTCTGTGAGATTAATGGCGCTGCCAGAGGTAGGCACTCTGGAGAGGGCGGCCGTCCTGTAGATGAGGACGACACGTGAGACGGACACAGGCACGTTGACTTACCGCTGCATGCACACGCGCGCACCTACGCCGTTTCTAGGGCTACCAGTGAGGGGCATTGTCGCCGCCTAATGCTGCGTTTATTTAAAATGTCATTTAAAAAATGTCCCCAACATGCATTCCCCTTGTGTTTAAGTGCATTTGCGAAAGAGGTCAATCGCTGTGAAAGAGGTACTTTGGATTCTGTTTCAGACAATTTGCCCTCAGGGATTAATAAAGTGTCATCTAATGTTATCTTAAAAGGCCTGCATGGTCACGGTCGGCCTTGACACAAGGAAAATAAGTCCGTGTATTAACAGAAGAATCGAGAACGTAGTCACTGAACTAAGCGTAGTCCTGCCGGTCCCTTTCCCAGTGTGCCCTCTGACTCACCTCCTCGTCACCTGACCAGCATGTCTTCACAGCCCGGTGTCAATACCGCAATTTGTTTCTGTATTGCCTCCCTTATCAAGGTTAAACTGGATAAATCAATCACCTTAGCTTGAGCAGAAGGGGGGGGGATACCCTTCCTGTCAAAAACCAGGGGTCATAAATAATACGCCAGCAGAAACCAAACACTTGCGATGCGAATTTCTCAAAAAGGCAATTAACTCCAGGGAAGGGTGGGGAGAAGAGGGGAAACCTGAAACAAATGCCTTTTGAAAGCCCTTCTGCCAAATCTCGAATGCCGAGACACTGGTGCCTTGTTCTCAGTACCGAGAGCGTTTCAATTACATGCAGTTTGCCCTTGATCGGGCTATTTCAATATTTTATGTTGATACATTATAACAGCAACACGTTTTCATCCATTTCCATTCAAGTGGTGAAAAAACAGGCCCTTTATAGGGTGAACAGTGTTCTGCGATTGGGAAATATATATATCAGCCACTAGAGCGAGGTGTTAACATCGCCTCAGTACAGTCATGGCACGTCTTGAGAATGTTAGCATGTAATTAGTTAGCAGGAAGGTCGTGTGTATGGGCACGGTGCACAACACAGGGTTGCACCGGGGAAAGGCCTGGTTAGTACGATAGCGGGAGAAGGGGCGTGTGCTCTCTGAGACTGTTTGGGGGGATGGGGGGGGCGGGGGTTTACGAACTGGCACGGCGTCACGCAATGCCAAGGTCCAGCACACAGCTCCGGGGGCTCCCTCCGTGACACGGCGTCCGTGGACAATGTGACATTTTCAGGGGCAACAGATACGTGCGCGCCCCGCCTCTCCCGCGACCTTTGCGGTCCACCCGAAGGCTCGCTTGACGGGTTCCCACACAGCACCTGCCTTGAGTTGGCCGGCTGGTAAAGGCCAGGACTTGGGCTAATGTGCTCGCTTATTCTGCATGCAGATATTCCTGTTTGTACTCTTTACATCTCTCCATCGGCGTCATTATGTTGCTTTGGGGGGGCTGGGGGAAGTGGGCTGGGTGCTGCTGTTTATTGCACATTGATGGCCCAGGTGTTGTGGAGCACAAGCACAGAGCTTTGTTTTTATTGCACAGCTGTTTCTACTATGTTGCCTCCACCACTATAATCAGTGGCTGAGTACAAGACGACACTAAAACTCACCATCAGAGGCTTCTGAAATGTGATTAGAATGAAAGAAAAAGCCCAGGAGTCCAGGGTCAAGATGGTACATTTCTCTGTTTAAACGACGTGGAGGAATTCTTTGGCTTCTGGCAATTCCTAGAAGTTTGCATTTCACGGCCTTGCTCATTAGGAACCCCACCCCACCCCCCACCCACACACACACGCACACACCTCCCATCTCAGGCCTGCGTCCTCTAGAAGTAGTATTACTGAAGCGCGTGGCGGGTTCGCAGGAGTGCCACTCTAATCATTATAATGCATCTCTGTTCTTTTAATTAAGGAATAATGTCCAATTTCATGACGTTTATGAGGTTATAACATCCATTAGCCTGCAACAGATGCTGCAGCTGAATAGCTAACAAGCCCCGACCAGACACACGTGGGCTCTCCTTCGGGTGGGCTGGAACCACGGCGACCGGCCCTGAAGTTTTCATCCTCCCTGTCTGTGTGCACCTTCCCTTCCTTTGAAATGGAACTGTATCTGCCTTTGTCTCTTACCACTTCCTGTCCCTCTCCTCACTGCCTCAGAGCAGACATAGGAAATAGATTTAAAGAGTGTAGCTATTGAACTTTAAACAGCTTATAGCCATGGAACATAAAACTGGCATTAAAATTTGTGATTGCAATTAAACGCAAGTTATTCACAATGAGAATGTCAAAAGCAGTTCTAATCATTTTTATTGTGCCACTTAATTATTGAATTGCACTTCTACCCTAGCCGAGCCAAATGCATTCTGGGTGCATAATTTCAACCTTTAGCTCCTCTTCTCATGCTTATGCCAACAGCAAGATGAGCAGTCTGCTGCTAGCCGCTCTATTCCAATGAAATAAGCCTGTCTGAACCTCTCCACCACTACATATTTTTGGGCCTACAGCCAGCCCTCCTCTCAGCAGTGACCTCAATTTTCTTATAAATACCTCCTGTACTCGTCCCAATGAACGGTGAAGGACAGTCTAGTCAAAGCATCAATTGAGATTTTGCTAGTAGGATGTGGCACTAAACTATGAAATGTTTGCACACACAGCGGGAATTAACCCCAGATAAATTAAGCTTAAATGGATTCATCTATTTTACCAAGAATCACAGCAGAGTGGTACTTGTGACAAGGCTTGTAAAATATAGCGGTTGTGGTTGTTTTTTGTTAAAACGTGTTACTGGGGCCAGTTTTATTTTGTGAATAAGATCAGTAAGTTAACTGAGACATCTCAGGTATGTCTGCAAGAGAGTCTTGGCCAACTGTAGTGTTTTCAAGCAAGGTTGTGCACGTTTACCAAAGATATTTGCAGTACACATAAAATATATAAAAAAACGTATATTATAAAGTATTTCAGTGGAGGTAGCTAATAAAATCTGATATTTAATGGATGCTTTTATCCAAAGAGTGTTAAATGGAGAACAGGTATATGTTTCTGAAGCTTGCTCAAGAATGCTGGCAAGTCGAGGATTGCGCGTAGGACTTTTCAGTTGGGCCACCGCAACCACTGTGACTAACATACTATATTCTGCTGAGTCATTAACCGATTCACCAAATCAAGTTGCACACACTACTGTATGTTACAGCTCCCAAGATGTGTTTTCCACGGCATTTTAACTGGAGTGTATTTTTGAACAACACTGACATCAATGTGTTTCAACACACTTGTCATTGAAGAGTCTAGCGTCGAACAGTCACGGAACACGCCAGTGTCAGCGTTTAGGCCCTGTAGGCCCGTCCTCGCGCTGAAAGCTCCACGTGGACTGCCGTCCCCCTACACACCGCCTGCCCACCGCTGTAGACAGGCTGGACTTGGCAGAGATGAAGCCATGTCTCAGGTCTGGGGCTGGAAGACAGGGGAGTGAGATGGCCCACTTGTCCCCAGGGCGGGGTGAGGGTCTGCTGGGCAGCTGTCCGGTAATTAGCCCTCTCCCTGGCGCCTGCCCCCTGGCATCTGTCAGAGCAATGGCTTACAGTGATTGTGGCCCTCGTCCAGCTCTTGGGACACACTTCACTGAGAACCATTAGGCCTTATTTAATCACACACACCAGCGGTTAAACACACTCGACGCAGGTACACCGCGCGCACACATCTGGCCGAGGCGTGTCACGTTCCCTGAAAGGCGTAAAAACAACTACAGTGCATCAAGAGGGACGTATAAGTGCGCACAGAACACAACTTTTCCCCCACTCGTATCCAAGCAACCATGTATTTTTATTCCTTCTAGTAAAATCTCCCCTCCTCTGCTCCCTTAAATGCAGTTCCAATCGAGCTGCAAAATATGAGACACTTGACCGACAGCGTTTTAATAATCCACCACCAGACGCGCTCACAGTCCGTGTACGGATGGCCCGCGTGGGAGTTGGGGGACCAGTACCCTTGGTGTCGACTTGGACCCAGTCGTCAACCCAGTGGAGCGCATGCAGACCTTTCCACAGAGGACGTAATCTCACAACAACATTAAACGTGTGAGAAAGGTTCCCCTCTTCCCCGTGGTGTACAGTACCTCACAGGGACTCTTAAAAAGTCCTCTAAATGAAATGCTATGCGCCATCAATAGCCCGGTGTGGAAGTGCTGTAAAACAGTGCTGTAAGATGGTCTACACAAAGCACTTGGCTTTTACTGCACTTTGTGTGCCTCTGCCTCTGGCTTTCATAAAGCAGTTAGTGTTTACCGCACTTGCGGCGTAATAACCCTGTTGCGGGACAAACAGAGCTCTCCCCCTGAAGATATAACCGCCCAATGTTTCGCCAGTCACGTCTCCGCTCAATCCTTCCTTTCATTCGCACTGTATCCTGGCAGCCTTACTGTAGGCGAGGAGAGCGTCTGTCTAATTCACTCCTCCGGTCGATCTGTGTCTCTCACCCTTCATCCCCATCTCTATCTGCTCTGGCCTCGCCCACCACTGTTCTTTCAGGGCTTTGGCATTCTCCCTGCATTCCTCTTAATCTCTCCTTGGGTACAAATGTAATGTTTTGTAGAGCTGAGGGGCCCCCCGGTAACACAACAAATAAACGATTTTTTTCAAAAGGCATAGTAAGTAAGCTTGACGAGAACGTGCGGGAAGCCAAACATAAACATGGCCTGACGCAAACCCCAACGCAGCCCCATATCCCCGTCTCCACTCCAAACAAAGTGCAACAGTAACGCAGGCCGTGAATTGGCCGTTATCACCACAAACATCTTCACCCCCATAGAGTTAAATAAATCAAGGTGATATTATCTTGAGGAGGAAAAAAAGAAGTGATTCATCCGCTAGGACTCTCTGTTCTGCAGTAGCCCATGGGGAGATATTCTTGGACAGGGGTCAGATTTAGCCCCCCACGCTCACTGTCAGTGTCAGTCTCCCCGACACCTCACCCCCTGCTCCCCCGACGCCATCTCCCATTGCGCATTTGTAGGGCCGCCATTCTGTTTTCGAGAGAGAGCCTAAGTGTCCTTGGGTGAAGGGGGCTCCAGAGGAGCTAATGGTGAGAGCGGTATGACTAATGGGGAAAAAGCGTGACAAAATAAGACAAATGGTTTGGACCAACTTCATTACCTAAGTGACAGCTTGACGGCCCCGCTGTATAATATCGTATTTTTCATCTGTGACTCATTTGGTGTTGGCCGTGTGGGGGGTGAAACGATGGCAGGAGCAAGGACCAACTTTTTTTATGACGTGAAAGTCTGCTTATTCTACTTCTATGAATGGCAGCCGGGAAGTTTGGCACATTGTTAAGGTACAGTTTTAAAACACAGCACACGCGCTGAAGCGAGTTGTGTGTTGCGAGCGAGAAGAACCGAATTCTGATGCATTGCAGTGCGACTTAAGTATTCCAACATCAAACTATCAAGCAGATCAGCACCTACAGCCAGGCACTGGCTGAGTGTTTACTATTCAAGCTTTTTTTCTATTATACATCTGTGGGCGAGTGCTCGTCAGAGACTGAAAGTTCCTGGCTAGAAACCACAATGTCATGTGAGATTCCTTTTAAACAGTAATGCGCTCAACAAAATAACACCAAAATTAAACAGAGGAATCCTCATACACAATTGAATATGAATGCTTATGGCATTGACCAAGTGATAAGCTCATAAAAAGAATATTTTAAGTTTGTGACAGTAAAAACTCAAGTGAGGAGAATGGTCTGTTGTGTTGGGCACTGTAACTCAAACTAAGATGGAGCACTCCCTGCAATACACAATGAATATGCTGCAAATATAGCCTCATCTGCTCAATATCAGGCCGCTTAATTTTTCATGAAAGGAAAGGTCATATGGTCTACTGTAATCTAAAGTCTCAGTGTATGAGATGATGCCTGTCTTATGCTGTAGCATTCATTATTCATCCAATACTTGGGAGTTCTTCCTGAGGAATACTGAGATTTGGCCCACTCTCTTTCTTTAATTTACACACAATTCCACAATATTGCAAAGATAGTGTAAATAATTAATTTCACCCTTCTGAGAGTACAAATATACTCTATAAAAGATGAGAGAGAGATAACTGGCTTTCTAAGAACTTACCTGGAAGATGACAAATATCTGCAAGAGAAACAGACATCACAATCTAATTTGGAGGTCTTAAGACCTGATTTGATCTTCTGGTATTATTTATCAAAAAGAAATGTTTATTTGTGGTGTGCATGTCGGTTGCAATCATGAGGTACCTTCATCATAATGTGAAAATGCTTCCAGGTTAATCAAGGGACACTCCTGGATAAACCTGGGTCTGCCCTTGTGGTTGAAATAAGCAACAACACTGTTGCTTTTGTTTTAGACTCCAATAGTACATGCTCGCGCCTCACAGGTGTTGAGTGACATGCACTTCTATGTCCTCCTCTCCCTCCAACTCACACCTTTCCCTACCCCTCACCCTGTAGCCACATCTCTAAGCCAATGTAGAGCA
Organism: Aphredoderus sayanus; assembly: GCA_027564795.1. Taxonomy (NCBI): domain Eukaryota; kingdom Metazoa; phylum Chordata; class Actinopteri; order Percopsiformes; family Aphredoderidae; genus Aphredoderus; species Aphredoderus sayanus. Next base: position 900,142 of record JAODUG010000010.1, read on the forward strand.
ATTACCTTTTAAAATACTATTATACTAGCTATAGGGGACATTTTAGTATTGACACAATCTAGTGTTTTAGTTCCTCTACCTATACACTGTATTACATTTAACCTGACCCGAGTTAAACGAAATGACTATTTGCTGCTGAATGCATTTTACTTGGAATGGCATATCTCTCAGGCTCATGCCTGTGTAAATGCTGCTAGGCTAGGTTTGTTGCACGCTGTGTTAAAGCCAAGGAGTCAGTGCCTCTTCTAAGGGGAAGAATCCATCAAACCTACAGGGAAATAGCTAGGTAGAACAGCTGTCTCGCTGCGAGGAATGTGCTCAATTCGGCAGCTTTGTAGATAGCGTGTTATTGTTGAGCTTTCTCTCCTTATATTCCCTCACCCACTCGCATTTCCAACTACAACCACGCATAGCAAATTTGCCCCAAATTTCTTATCATTATGGTGAACGTCCTTTGCACATGTGTTGATTCTCCTTAATAGCCAATCGCAAATTCAGACCAACCACCCCCGCAAACGTATCATGGAGGAAGCTTCAAAATAAGAGGGCCAAACGGTAATAATCCCGTTTATTCCCCCAGTATTTTCCCTCTGAGCAAATTAAGTTTTCCTACGTGCGGTAAGCAGGCCCTTGGGGTCATTATGTGAGAAGGGTGTTGGCAGTTAAAGTTTCATCCGTTGACTTGCATAGCTCCCGGGCAGCTAACGAGGCTGTCCTCGCAAAAGGAGAAGCGGAATGAGGGGAGAACGCACCGATATGGGAGTGAAAATGAATCCTCCCGAGGTCCTTGTCGACAGCGCGGACACATCCAGCAAGTTGTTTTGGGCACGGCTGTCCGCGGCGCACGAGAAATGATTTCCTGCTTCACCCACCTCTCCCCCTCAACCCTCTTCTGTGTCCAGGCCGCACGCTGAGAGACGGCCACAAAGATTTATGAATTAAAGCTTGAACTAAGCGCTGTGCCTGCCCGCTACGACCCCTCCCCTCCCCCCCATCCTCCGGAGGCAGTGCCGTCTGGACTTTTCAGCGTCTTCTGAGAAGCAGACAGGGTCACTGCCCACACGCCTGCCTGCCTGCCTGCCTTCGCAGCCAAAACCTCCAGTGCACGCTGGGTAAAAGAAAGAAAGGCAAAAACGTTGAAAGAAGCAGCACGGAGGATTATGCGAGGGGGCCTCAGTGTGTAAACATCTTTTCAAAAGACCTTCCAGGAGATGATGAAGGCACTCACCTGGGACGAACTGGGGGGGGGGGAGGGGGGAGAGAGAGAGAGAGAGAGAGTTTCCAATAGGTCGAGATAACCCAGAAATTCTATTGTAGTCATATTCGAGAAATGGGTCAGCGTAAAATAAAAGCTAACATTTACAGTAAGAACAGTAGGAACAACAGATGCATTTGTTTCAAGGTCTCCATGACTAAAAAAATAAGGGGAAAAGGGTAGGGATGCAGAAGAAAAATCCTGTTTCATCTTTGTGTGCCCATGGGAAACTCAAGAAAAGAATAATTTGCTTTTACAAAGAGTAGCAGCGCATGCATTTCCCAGCACCTCGGTGTCACAGGCTACGACTGCCGTTTTTGGGGAAGCGGCACGTTTTCCTTCCAAAAGAGTACAACAGAGAATAATAATCGTGACAATATTCGCCAATATTTTTGACGACTACAAAAACAAAGAAGAAATTTACCAGGTCACCTCGGTTTCATAAAACGCGAGCGAACTATAAAATATGCTGTTTGTGCTGTGAGACGAGGCAGTGTCAACATTTATGGGCTCCCGATAAGAGGATCAGAGATCCCTGTACTGCATCAATTCACACATTTATGGTCATTGTTCTGCATGAAGACATTTCGCTATTATCATCCTCCTGACCTGGCCCACATTGGATAATTGCTACAGATAGGCTATAGTCACTCTTACTACTACCCTTCTCTTGGATAGTCAGACCTAGATTTTCTTCATAACTGCTGTGTTTTTTTGTGTGAATATTAATTGGTTATTGTCTGTCCTATCTATAAAGTATTAGGAGAACCTGGACCTCATTTTTGGAAAATTGCGTAAAACTAGGTATGCCGATTGTGAACATCTAGGCCATTACTGATACCGATGTTGGTGAAATAGTTCAACATGGATGACATTTTCAATCCCTTTCATTTGAAAACAAGCCAATAGGTGCAAGGCACCCGTTTGTCTTTTACGTCATTAGTCGTGTCCAGCCAGTGGATGTTATGGGTGGTGTCATTGTACCACCTTTTCTTCTCTGAATCTGCTCCTGGGTAGGCAATTTTAGTCCGAGTAAGTGCGCAAACATTTAGCCAGCGCACAATTGACTTGACACATCAGTGAATATCATTTTATTTTCTGATATGCAGTCAATGAGTCATTGACATTGATAACTGTCAGTTATCATCTGATACCGATGTACAGCCGATATATCGTATATCACTACGTAAAGCAAAATGAAATCTTAGGTACTCTCAGGAAAGGTGATTATTTATCATGTATGGGCACACTATGAAGATATAGACTTAATGTTGCATGTATAAACATATGCAGCATAATTAATTTAGTGTAAGCTTTTAAATAGTTTTATTATTATTAGGCTATAGCTCTATACAAATATTTTAGTGAAACAGAATTTAATTGAATGACCATTTGAAATATCTTTTCATTCATCAGAAATTTTGGCCTATTGGCTAAGAATCTGTGGATAATTTAACTCTCCTGTTGTCCACCGGGTCAAACGGACTTGTAGCACTACCTCTTTGTGGCAGATAGCAGGCGCCAAATCTTATTTTACAGTTTACACAGATATGATGTGCACTGCTGGCACAACAAGGTAGTGCGTTTGATACCCAAGGACAACAGGAGGGTTACAAGGCATGAAAAAACAAACAAATACATAAAGAAAGAAAGAAAGAACCACACACAGCACTGACACTGAAGAGAACTACACAATCAGGTGGTGCCATCTTCTGGCATAACACCGTAGTGCGTTTGAAACCCGAGGGCAACAGAAGGGTCAATACATACAGTATATGCTAAACAAACTCCTGAATCCTATCATCCTCCTCTGTACTCTAAGGCACACTCTATATCCCTTCTGACATGTGCCTTGAGTCTGATTGCATCGTTGTCTTTACTGCTATTGCTGTGTGTATTTACTTCTTTATGTATTTGTTTGTTTTTTAGTGCATTTTAATCCTCCTGCTGTCCTCAGGTTTCAAACATACTACCTTGTTGTGCCAGCAGTGCACATCATATGTCTGTGTAAGCTGTAGAATTAGAA
>JAODUG010000010.1:903522-935647 GCA_027564795.1 Aphredoderus sayanus
TGGGGTTCCTTGCTGGAGCTGCTGCCCCCGCGACCCGACCTCGGATAAGCGGTTGAGGATGGATGGATGGATGGACCCAGCGCTCAGGCATGAGTGGATAATGTGGCTGTAGCAACGGTTTTCTTTGCTTATTTATTTACCCACGCACTTTTATTGGGGGAGGGGATGGGGTGTATGTATGTGTAAAATGAATCTTTTTTTTGTCTTTTACAGCTATATTAACATGTATACATTCTAAAATGTTTAAAAGACAAAAAAAAAATATATAATGTTTACATCTCCACTATTATTTTGTTTTGTTTGTTATTGGGAGTCGGCTGTTCTCTAAAGTTCCGCCTTTACAAAGGGCAGAGCCAATGAGCAGCCTAAAATCAGTAGTTAGACTAGCTCTGCCTGCACAAGCTGGATGCTAGTTTCAAGCACCAAACATGTCATCCTGGAATTAGTAAAGAAAAATCTGACTAAAAAATACAGGGTTCAATATTAGACATGCATTGCCCAATGGAGAGATCTACAAGATGGTAAAGGACTAGCATTTGATAGCACTTTTCCATCTTGATGCGTGAGTATTATTTTTTGTGTTTTTGTAGCCTTTAATAATTTGCAAACAATAATAATCTTAAAAGCGGGTAAAATAAGTATTGAACACAACTGTTCTCAGTAAACATATTTCTAAAGGTGCTATTGGCCTAAACTTTTCACCAAATGTTGGTAACAACCCAAGTAAGCCATACATACAAAAAACCCAAAACATTTGAATTATGTTATGTGTAATAATCTGAAATGACACAGGGATTGTTGCAAAACATACCGATTGCATTGGTTACAGAAGGATTTCGAAACTTCTGAAGGTTCCAGTGCCCACTGTGATCCCTACACTGTCCCTGTGTAGGGATTTTAACAGTGCATGTGTCATCAGTTTAGTGACATGTTCTGTTTATATGTTTCATGCAACAAGATTCTAGTAGTCTACTTAAAGGCTTTACCAGGAGTTGGCAGGAGTTAGTCTCAGCCTCACAGAAGCAACTCTGTGTTGAACGTTTGATACATATACCCCTCGACAGCTCAACAGCACATTCAGGATGTGGTACTGTCGATTTTCATTGGCCATTAGAATTGTCACTTTCAGGTCTGTACCCGTAATTCCGGTGCAACGCTTTTGCAGTGCTTTATTTACTCATTACATTTTTATTTATTTATTTTAAACAGTAACCGTAGCCTACTTATTTAACTAATTAACAAGACCTGCAAACAGCCAAACAGCCTCTGTGTAAATTTAACGTCGGACTTGGTCATTGAGTTAAGTAGTTGGTGTCACCCATGTAGTTATCAGAGCGCATTTGGAAAATGCATGTAATTGTTTAGTTAAGGGGCACAGTGCGTTATGGTTATTGGGTTATGGTTAGTGCACTCATGCCAAATGCATGGACATATTAATTCCCGCTTTGGTTCAGCAAGCATGATAGCTGTTTTGTGAGAATGAATGGGTGCGATAGGGGTTGGGGTTTGTTTTTCTACTCATGCTGCCATCTAATATTAAAACAAGTAATATTCTAAGTTAGGTAATGCAGCTTTTAACATAAATTGGGTTTTTACGATGATCTCATGATGGCACACTCTTTTTAGATACTTGTATACAATTTTTGTGCAGCAAAACTACAGTATATCATTCAATGATCTACATGACATTCAATTATCTATATTTAAACCCTGATCTGGAACTGCAGTATGGTGCCTGCAGTTTCAATAACTAAATTGGTAACTACATATATATTGCATTTCATACCCAGCCAACATAAGGATTGTCAACATCTCTGTAATGAATAGTATTTTAATATCTTATGAACAGTGCAAAAGGCTGTTTTTCATATTGTGTAAAAATAAAAAGGCTTACATTGTTAAATTGAATTGCGTTTTTAGTGACCCCATGCGCCTACTGTGATAACACTCCATTCTGAAGTACTAAAAAGTGATAAAAGCCTAATGCTTGTGTGTTTACATGCCTGTGACTTACGATTGGGAATAATGTTTGGGGTGTTCAAATATGATTCTTAGCATTGCCAATCATGAGCTTGGGCTTTAAGAGCCTATAATCCTCTTTAATTTGCGATTACTTGTAATTCAAAATTGCAGTCTGCTAAACCGTATGAGATGCATTGTTTAAAATGTGCTCCTCCACTACCCTGCAACCTGGATACAGAGAGCAAGAAATAAATATGCTGTATATATATCCTCAGTTCTCACGCTGGCATTCAAGTAAATTACCATAAAAATTATTGCACAAATATTTTGGCATCAATCATTGAGCACAAATTGCTAAATATCTCAGAGCCCTCTCCACATTCAGATAAAATTATTTCATTGGCATTCTTCTAGCAGATGATTATAGCTTCACATTCCACAAATTAGAATCCACCAAATTAGGAGGGATTTCATACAGCAGCATAAAGTGTGTTTTAAATGCAGAACTGATTAAGTTTAAAAGCAGAGATGAATTTAGGAAATTATCTCCTAGCTATTGCTCTGCTGCGAGCACAGGCCTAAACACTCCAGGATCAAAACACGCCGGTGGTTTTCAGCAGAAAGACAGAACAACTCCACTTTCCCAATCCAAAGTTGGAGCTGGCTGTCTTACCCAAGGGTCTCAGGAGGACACAACACCATGAAAGATAAACTGTTATCTCTAAGGAGTGCATCATTCAGCTCAGTTCAGTCAAAACAAATGCACAATGAAATCTAATACTATTTGATGCATCTGGGAATGTGTCAAAGTAATATTAAGTTCCTGCTTACTTCCGGTTTATTTATAGAATTCCTGGCATAATATTTGTTATGTCTACTAAGGTGATTCGATATTGATTTCAAAGGCAAATAGTTATTTGGTGCCTTGCATAACTGTAAAACCTTTATACTTTAGCCTATCTGCCAGACAAAACTGTTTTTTTAGACATTGAGGCACAAGCCATGTCTCACTTTTTATAATAAATGTAGTAAAGTTTCAAATATCCAATCATGCAAAAAATTATACCCGTGCTCTCGCGCGCGCGGACACACACACACGCACACACACACGCGCGCACACACACACAGACAGGTAGTAGATGTTTCATCTCAGTCTCAGCAAACGCTGATTCATACCTAAATAATACGCATCGTCCTACAGAACAAATGTTTGCGGACTACCGCTAGACTCTGCGTAAACCACGACAGTGCACGGGACATTGGCTGACTTAGACATCGTCCTACCTGCTCGTAGGTATTCTCCCAGGTGAGGTTCAGGAGGCAGGAAGAAAACAACTCGTCTTCTGTGCGCGCACAGCCGTCCATAGTGGGGAGCAGTCGTGTAGAGAGTTGTGTGATCTGCGATGTTCGGTGTTGCAAGTCTCTTCCCCCGGTGACTATTTCTGCCCCGTTTCTTTCTCCCGTGCCCGTGTTGGATCGAACGAATGGCAGCTGTGTACAGTTAGTGCTGCTTGTGCGGTCACGTGGTCGCCGTCTCCAAATCTGGGGCGCATCCATTGGAATGAGCGACGGTCTCTTCACCTGCCCGCGCCTGTGGGCTATTTATCTGTGGAAGTTCTCACAAACTTTGGAAAGTTTCGTCGCGTAATTGTCACTCCCGCTAAACTTAACGGCATGCGGTCGTATATGGTGCGTCATGCTTTCGTCATAACTTCTGCGTTCATCCAGATGTTTGCAAAGGAAATGTGTAAGAATTAAAAACCTGAACAAAACTATACACAACACTTGTTATTGCTCCCGTTTTTCGTTAGATGACTTATGTTGATCTAATATGACATTCGATTCAGGTGATTCGTAATGTCAGCATCCCAATTGCACACTCAAATTTGCGAGTGTGGCATCTGTGGCATTGTGATAAAACTATACCTTTTAAGTGTACAGTTTAAAGTGTAAAGTTTAATTAGTTATTGTAAACTGTTAAGTAAACTGAATTGTTTTAAATGTTGTTTGTGTGTGTCCCATACTGTATAACGATAAATATACTACATCATTATTATTCATAGAGAAACAACCAATAATTGTGTGGCAGTGGTCTAACCTTAACAGGTGCAACACTGACATATAAAGAAAGATAAGCAATTCTGACCACTTTCCCATCTAACCCAACGTATGACTCCTTTGTGATCAAAATAGTCAAACAATTCAGTTTAGCACTCTGCTGATCTACACTGGCAAGACCCCAAACATTACAATGGAAATAAATAGTGTCATTAGCAATAATACAATTATGGAGATTTAAAAATGTTTTGCATAATCTATAAGAAATGGTTGTGCATATTTTGGTGTGAAAATAATTGTAATGTTGCAACAGCATTCATACGTTCCTCAGCATCAACAAGCCCCAAACACAGACAATTACTGTAATTAGCTTGGGTATAGGTATAGGCCTACTAGCTAGCTAGCTAGATATATAGATAAATAATTTATTGTCCTCATGATGAAATGTGGGTTCTTCAAAGCCCAGATACATAGCCAACCCTCATCATAGGCCTATTACAAAAACTAAATAGATACTAAAAAGACAGTAAATAGAGCATACACACAAAAAATGTTTTATCCAGCCCCACCCAAAAACATAATTATTCTGTTCCAAGGAGGAACAATAATCCAAGTACTAACCAGCATACTGTAAATGTAGTCAGGTTGAAGACAGTCCATTCCTGACCTTGTTTGATCAGATGCGGTCTGGAACCATATGATTCCTGAAGACAACATCCAGGATTCACTCCAGTGGTGAGAGTAATGGAAACACTGAAAATGACACTGAATGTTCCCCATATCTCCCTTTGTATCACAGAAACTGTGCTACACCTACATCCTTTATCGACTAATACTGTATATCACACAAGCATTGATTGTAATGTTTTTAGAGTGTGTTTCATATTACTTTCCTGCGTTAGATTGCCATGTATTACAGTAGGCATTTTGCTAGACTGACCTTCACCTGTTCACGGGAATCATTTCAGACCGATATGATTTCATAGAGCAATTTTTGAGTCATCAAGATATTGCTCTGGTATCGATTGGTTCACATTTTTATAAATAAATAAAACAATTACATGAGACAAATAATGGTAGCCCAAGTTGCCCTGATTTTATAGCGGGTACAAAGAATGATGCAGGCAAAATATACCCTGTGGTTTGTTCCTTAACCTTATCTCAGTCACCATCGACCATAATCTGTTCTGTTCTGTAGATTAATTTAAAGATTATAAAGCGCCATACATTTGTGTAGCCCAGGAGAGCACTGAGGCACACAAGAAATCACAAATTGTACAGCCGTCTTATTTGGAAATACAAGGCACAGCTGGCCCACATACCACTCCCTGTATCTTCTCTGTGTGTAGCCTATTCTCTGATCTCTGCTTCTTATTCAGTCTGGCAACACATGAAAGCTTTCCACTGACTCAAATCGACAGGCAGAGATAATTCGCCGTGACAATGTAACAATTGCAATAGTGTGATTTTAAAAGGGGATGTTTCTATCATTCACATGCATCTCAAGAGATTGCAGCAGTGAAATTGGGTGAGGGTTCAGAGCAGCTACCAATCCTACCTTGTTGCAGGGAAATAAATGAGGTCAAATCAAATATTGTTTTGTTCTGCCTATAGGCATGGAAAGGGTGCATATTACACAGGTGCCTTCAGTTGTCGCATGATTCATTTCAAACTGGCAAAGCATTTTAAACATGCAGTCTACATGCCACCTCTCTCCATCTATCAAGCCTAAACCAGTGGTTTGTGCATATACTCCATATCACAGGGAAGCCTGGCAAGCAACTCTCAGAGATGGCGTGATTGAATTGTTCCCTTGCACTGTCACCAGAGGGGCTATTACTTCAAATTAGCATAGAAATTCAAACTAGGACAGATGGATTTGTCACATTCCAGTCGCCATCTTCCTGCGAGATTGGCTGTGCTTGTCCTGCGTGATGCAGATAAGACACCTGTCTGGGCTCCAATTGGTGCTGGCAGAGGGGGGAAGGACTGGTGGGAGTGGTAGGTGGGTGGATGGATTTCCTGAAATGCTGAGGTGTTCTGCAATAAACCTTCCCACCCACTAGCCTGAAATGTTGATGAGGCACCATCAGGTACACTGCGGGTGGTGGAAGATGGAGGCCGTTTGCTGCGAGGGAAGAGACCATTCTGTTTGTGGGCAGACGCAACAATACCCGCCTGTCATTTAGGGGGTTTGCATTGCTCTCCTTTTAGAGAGTTATGGTTTAAAAAGGCATACATGGAGAGTACCATCAGCACACATCAGCAGATATGGAGGACTTTGTCAGCAAGTGGGGGTTGAGGGAGCAATGCTAAAACTTTTATGCTAGCCCCAGACAGACTGACCTCAAATAACCCGCCACCAAGCTTATCTTTGAGGTTATAAGACATACCTCCCTCTAAACTAATTCCATTTTTAAAGCACAATTAAATAAATTCCCATGTCACGGAGCTCTCTTAAAGAGAGCGTGACATCCGGGAAAGGGCACAATAAAAGTGGCCTACAAGATTTCTCTGTGCAGCCTCTCTTCAGACACTAACAGAATGTAACTTGAAAGAATAATGATTTTCCTTTCTAATTATGGCAGTGTGAATCAATAGGAAGTATTGAGCATGAAGGGGAAAAAAACTTATCCCAGGATCAATTCCATATAATTTCCTGATCAACTCTAACTAATGGGTTTTTTATTGGCTTCAGTTTCCAGGACTTCTGTCTGGCTCTGCTTTATGGTTCTGTGCACACTTCTGGCAGGAGGCTGTCTATTAAAAACTTGTCTTCCAAATGTCTAAACTGTGAAAGCTAACCTGATCTAATAATAAAAACCTCAGCAGGACTCCCAACTTCACAGCATAAGGTCAAAATGTCCAACCTGGAAAAGTATTTTTTGTGGCACCTGGAAAATAGTCAGCCTAAAGTAATTGAATGGCACACGTACGTCTTTCAGTGAGACAAATATTAGCAAATTATATTTTCTAAGGGACAAAATGTGAAACTTGTGCATGTTTTAAACCACAACTCACTAGGGTATACAGTACAGTCACCCCTGAGTTCATGTTACCACCAGTTAGTTTCACCATTGAATAATTTTTGCATTTTAAGGTTGTCTCACAGCATCACCTGCTAAGAAGCTCCCTCCCAGCTGCCAGCCCGTATCCATCCAAAAAGACACACCAGAGCCCTCTGGGACGTGTAGCACCAAGGTTGCTCTCCCATCCGGGCAAGGGTTCTCAAGAACCAGGCTGACCTGAGCACAGGGAGTGCCCCTCTCAATCGGAGGCCTCTGAAGAACTCTGCTGTTCAATTCCTTGTAGAGTCCACGCTCCGCCACACAGCCAGTTTGCCTCATTTGTGCTGTTGACCCAGAGAATGAGGGGCAACGCTTCCAAAGAAAGTTTGGTAGAGGGCCCGTCCATCTTTCGCTTTGTTATAAAGTTTGTCATGTAGCAGTCGATGTGGCCATATTTATTTATGCAGTGTAATGTCTGTGTCTATCATCAGCCTCTCCATAAAGTAGATTGTATCTGATACTTTAAAGATGTTAATTAGTTTGTGTTGTGGAGATGCTTATTAGTTTCTGTTTAATGGATTTTACACTGATATCACATTCTTAAACATTAACAATTGCTCCTCAAATACAGTAGCCATCAGTAAACCATTTTAGATTTATTCATATTTAAGAGCCTGTAAAGTAGAAATATTTGGCAGTTTCGAACAAGACGGCTCCTAAATTACGCAGACAAGAGGGAAATCTCATTCCAACACAGAAAAAAGGGAAACTATTACAAAGTTAGATGGTTTTATTAATTTAAACAGCTGACAGGAAGTTTGACCAAACAGCACTCCCCCCTAATGTGTCCTTGACACAAGAGACTATTACTTAAACTGACATCAAAATACATGAAATAAATCTGAAGAAAAAAAAGCCTACACTTATTCCTTCCATCAATTTAACATAACAGGTACAACTGCGTCAAAGCTGATGCATTTTGTGGTTGTTCTCTGCATAAGCATATTTTCAAGGTTTTCAGAGGAATGTATATATCTACAGTACGTGAAAAGTTCATGTTTCAAAACAAACAATGAGAGAACAGGGTTCCTTATTGCTGGTTATTTACAGCATGTTTCTTCACGTGATGAGGGACCCTCAAAGACAGCAATGGACGAAACATCAATCCTTATGGAAATGCATTACACGCAGGGAACCAAAACTAGCATTGGAAACTGAAGTTGGAGCTTTACCCTTATACCGTTTAGTTCCTTTAAGTATTCCTTTTAGTACTGAGAGTATTCCTTGGTTGAAAATTTTGCAATGATGCGTTCCAGCTGTCTTTTGGCTTCACACTGAGGGAAGTTGCCCATCTCGTAGTACTGGGGTGCGATTTTCACTAGCCTGGAAGAGGAGACAAGCAAACATTAGCAAAAAAAAAATTCATACGTATAGTTGTTGAACAATTCTGCTGTGGCACATCTTTCATGTGATACATAAATGCACCTGTGCGTGCACATGCATGCACGCACGCACGCACACCACAATAGCTGCAGGGCTTCATCTAAACACCCCTTAAAGCAGCTGATTTCAGTGATTACAGCATCCTCTTGGCAGTCGTGTGAGGCTATTAGCAGACAATAGCATTGGCTCTAACAGTAGAGTACAGTGGTGAGAGATTATTTGATATTTATTTAAAAAACATTCAATTATATATATGAATACTCAAAAAGGTAAGGAGTACAATTTGCACTGTTCCACTACAATTCAAAGAACAGAATTGTTCTTTTAATGTATTTTACATCTTTAATTCAAGTGTTCAATTTGACCTAGCTAAAAAAGTAGACATTCCTGACTGGCCCGTATAACGCTACATTATCAATTACTCGGGGCAGAAAGTCCTTCCCCTTCAGCAGTTAGGCTACACTAGATCTAGCAGAGCGACAGCTAATAGAGTTAACTGTAATTAACTGAAGAAATGTCCAGAGTAATGCAAATAAAATCATCTAGCAATCTCTCCTAGATGTTGCATTCTCTCCACAGAACTCTCACAAAGCGGCCCATTAACTGATCAGCTGTTTTAGAAGACAATGGGGACCAGTAAGCATACCATTCTGGTTTGATGTCTGTGCATGTGCGGATGTAGTTCTTGGTGGTGAGCACAAACTCATTGTAGAGAACCCACTCAGGCTTGTGGTCCAGGACAGTGGAGGGGTGCAGCTGGACCACCTGGTTGTCCTTTACAGTCAGGTAGTGGCCTGTCCGCTCCAGGTGGGCGATCTGTTCACGGGGGGACAGATGGTGTATTGATACTGTGCAGTATCAATACACTGCACAGCTGCAGTACTTTTTAAGTCCTTTGAAAACAGTAACTGTGATAAGAGCTTGACCTTAACATTCTCACGGTACAAATACACCCCTGCTAGATAAAAAGGTCTAAAGAAAAAATATAAAAAAGAAAAAGGACATTTTTTTAAATGTGTTTAATGAGCAAAATGCAAGCAAGAGGATTAGCTAGATAAAAAAAAGAAGATATGCAGTCAAAACAATGGCTCTAGGCAATTAAGTTGGCTATAATGTGATTAATATATAAATGCATGTACAATCAGCAAAATATCTTCCTTTGAGCTTACAGGAACAGCAGTGTGTTCTACTCCCTTGCTGTCAGATTGCATTTGTACCCAAACTCATTTGTATCACCCAAACTCTTATTTCTCTTTAGCCACAATAAGAGAGAGAGAGAGATTTGTTTTGTTTTCCAAAAGCCTATTTATGTCCTCTTGTGTTCTTCACAGTCAGGGAGAATATTAAATGTCAACACCAAAACAAACTAAAGTGTTTTTGGCCAGGACTGACCATTTAGTTAAAACATCTATTTGAATTATGCAAGGGTCACATTAACTTACAAATAAGATGTTCCCTGTATATATAAGATTTTGATGCTTCGACTGCAAAAAGGTTAACACATTATCTGATTTTACTGTACAGCAGAGATAGTTTAACAATATTCTTGCATTCAGATTTGTAAAGAATCCATCACAGGTTAAAATTCCACTGCTAGACACTTAAACATGGAAGTGTGTGCAGCTCAATTTGATTAGGTAGCACTTCAGCAAAAACCTCAGCCAAGTAAATTACTAATTCTTTTAGCAAGAGAAGCGGTGTTCAATGTCTGAGACATTTAACTTGTCTTCAACTGGCCAGGGAGAGAAAATTTGTCACTACCTGGCAGATACTTGGTTAAGCAGACAGGGCCTGTTGTGATTAACCAAGGCAATCAGTCTCAATAAAGACCTTTCCCAAACAAAGACATGAGCTCCAACGCCCCGAAAACACAAACACGAGCTGCAAATTTGTCTCTGAGATAAAGGTTAATGTTGACAAATATTTAAATATTAATGCTGTAATTCAACTTGTCAGGTTGCTTGTTTCAGGTCCCCCGAAAATGGCTTTTCACAAAATGCCATTTATTTACTGGAGCGGGGAGTAAATTGATTTGATTTCTTATTATGTGTTTAAATCAAAGCCCTGTGCACACACTTCTGAGAAGGCCATCTATTATAACAATTTGTACTTTTTACCCAGCAAAGACACATATTAACCCACAGCTTTAGTCAAACTAGGTTGCTCATTAAATAGATGAGGCTCATCATGGACAAACTTCACTGGCAATAACTGAACAACAGTAACAACTGAGCCGGATAATATAGGCTGTTAACACACACGTGTCCTGGCCCTCACTCATGAGCCTTGCTCCCACTGACCTGCATGAAGAAGCCGGTGACCAGAGCTCGTCGGATATTGGTGTAATAGTCCCTGCTGGCAAAGTCCGTGCTCCGCCTGGGCAGGCTGAAGCGGTCCATGATCCGGGATAACTGCTGCCGCACGTTGTCTGCCGACATTAGCGAGCGGTAGTTGACGAAGTTGTCGTAGCACCACTGGGTGGACTCGTGATCTGTGATGGGAGATTACAACGGAGCAGGCAGGGTCAAAAAGAAAGAAGGGACCAATTGAGACGATCCCTTCTCACGTTCCCTCGAATGCAGTGGGTTCTTGTGGCCACGTACTTTGTTTGAAGGCGTGGTAGACGTTGAGCAGCGTCATGTGGTCCCCGTCGATGTGGGCGAAGCGCATCTTGGACTCGTCCGCCGCTTTCTTAGCCTCGGTGGGCCGGACGAAGCACTGTGGGACTAAACAGGGTTGGTATGGGCCCCAACACAGCCGCCCACAAGGATGAGTTCAGCAACTCCCACAGTGAGGAACAATGCCTCAACTCAAGCGAGGCACAGAGCACGACATAGGGCACACATTGTACAGCCAATGCAGCATGGTGGTCCGTGGGGCTTGGGGCCTGTCTGTCAGGACAGCCTGTCTTCCCTGCCCTCCCCTCACCACGCTAGCCAGCTGTAGCATCCCCCTCCGAGCCACGACTTCTCCTGAACTGCCTAACGCCATAATCCTCCTGAGGTGGGATTGTTAGACACCTTCATGCTGGGTTGCTAAGGACACAACGTTGTCCAGAGAACACACGTGTTGTTGAACCAGACTGCACTCAGACTAAACAAACACCACTAAGAGCATTCTCATTTGACAGACCTTCGATAGTCCTTGATGGATTAATCTCAATAAGCTTTAGGCCGTTTTTGTGAAAACATTAGACTTGGGTGCCATTATATCCTGACAATACAATATATAAAGCCTCACACACTTGCTGTCATGCCTCTCTTAGCTTTAGCAAAAACTCCTGGCAAATTAACTGAAAATATGGCTACATCAAGTTTAAACTGATCCACAAGCTGCAGAAAGACGTACAGTAGAGGGTGGCTTCAACACAATGGTTCTAAAGCAAAATCAGCAGGTCTGGCAAAACGGAACGGGTTAGCAGCTCCGAAGCAGCGCTGCCGGCCAGCCCTTAGCATTACCTGACAGCATGGCGGTGATGGAGAGGATCTCATTGGAGCAGTTGAACTCGCAACTGGCAATCACCATCTTGGCCAGCTGGGGATCGAGGGGGAACTCGGCCATCATGGAGCCCAGCTCCGTCAGGTCTCCGTCATCGTTGAGGGCCGCCAGGTAGTTCAGCAGCTCCAGCGCCCGCATCAGGGTCTCTGGGGCTGAAGGGCGTTAGTAGACAAGGCCAGGCAGTCAGAGGAAGGCCAATAGGAGGGAGGGGGGGAGAAACGATTAGGTTTTAAATACAGCTTAGCAAAAAGCCATGGGGGCGTGGAACATGAGGCGGACCCAACAGAAACGAGGGTTTCAGTGTGCGACGGTCAGGCTACACTGGACAGCAACTTTGTGGTCTAGGGCAGAGCTCATTTTTCATCCTGCGCTCTGGCGATTCAAAACAACTAACACAATTACCTGGGAAGCCTCTACTTATTGCTTCAACACAAAAGATTTTCAGTTTTTGGTTAAAAGACTTTCCCTTGAGATGCAATTATTGACCTTTGCCTCCCGAGCACTGAAGCCTAATGGCCACTTGGATTGTAGCTGAATTATTGTTTCAAGCTCTGGCTAAGCTTGAATTTAATTTCTCTGAAGTGGTACAAAAATAAAAGTCAAAATAATCTATGTGTAAAAAGCATGGAGGTATTTTCCCATGATAAACAAATATTGATCTTGGGCATCAAAACCACTTTTTATACAAAGTGAGTGTTAGCAAAGCTGCTAACCAAGCCAATGGTTGTGGTTGTAGGTGAAAAAAGTCATTTCCAAGTACTGGTAACATGATGAACCAGTGTGGAAATACAATCTATACATGCTGCGCCTCATCAGAAAAAAAAACTATTGACCGCCCCAACACACAAGAACCCGATATATTAACCAAGGGCCAAATCAATGAGACGAAAGGCTAAAGGTACATTAAATCACATTGGCTTTGAAATGTATTTCTCTGCAAATGTCACAAGGCAAATGATTCCCACCCAGCCAAGTCGTCACGTAAATCGCTACTGATTTCTTTTGGATTTTCCATTTGGTTGACTGGCTGCTCACACAGTGTGCTTATTGAGTGAGGGCCATAGTGGGTTACCAGAGGAATAGGCCAGTGTTTGAACATTTCTACATAAAAAAGGGAAGACTAGGTTCTCCATTAAGATTATGGTCAAGCTTAAATGAAACCGTCGATGGGCTTTGAAGAAGATATCTTTGATCATTGGTATGAAAAGGACACTTAAGTCCCCACCTTAGCGATTATTATCAAATACGTCCCCTTACAGTCCACTAGCTGTCACTTCTGTATGTGCTGAAAAGAAAACGTGTTTATACACAACCTTGACGATGGTTGTGCATACCACACATCACTATTCCAAAAAATGTCAACAATCCTTCTCGAGAATCGCTTATTCTGCCTTTAATGAGAGCTTCACAAACATAATCTTTAAAAACAAAAAACGTAAAAAAAAATCATCAACTTATAATTACGGTGATTTTGTAGTAACTTCTAGTAATATTGTCCATATCAGCTTACAATTGCATTAAGAATTCAATACTACCATTTTAAGTGGATATTCCAATACCAAATGGAATCTCTGTTAGCTTGTGTGTGCCTACTACTTATGCAAGGTGGCATGAGAACAGAAACTGATCCCAAGACTACAACTGTAAGATGATCCAATCTTCCCATTTTACCTTTTCTTGACTCCCCAGAGGCCCACCTTGGCAACAGCTGGTGAATTGTCCGGTCAGTCTACGGGTAGTTCTTTCATAAAGTATCACAATTGATCCACTGGAACTAGATAAACTGAAAGGACTGCTGGGGAAATCTTGCGGTCTTTGTGCCAAAGCAGTCCCTGCTTCCAGGGCTGAGAAGCTAGTTAGAAAGATAGGGAGGTTTCTCAAAGTGGATAAATAAGGTAATCATTCCCTTTGCCTTCACCCCCACCATTTCCAGTTGGAATCAGACAAGGCCATAGTGAGAAACTTGAGGCTTGCCCTTGCGTTTTGTAAGAAGTGCAAGGGTGTGGGTGGGGGTCAGTCACGTTTCACTGAAGGAATATAAAGGGAAGGCAATAGCAGAGGTGATAGCGCTGCTATTGATGTAACCAATTTCATTCTCAAAATGGCGTTTGGCACAGCGGATGGGGAGAGATGGGTTTAATCTCAGAGGTGAGATGAAAACTATATTACGGCAAGAAAGGGGGGAGGGAGACCGAGGTAAAGGCTAGTAAAGGGAAAGGAGGAGTAGGAGGTAGAGCTCTCCTTGATAAAAGTACGTACACACACTATGCTAGGGACTGCCGCAGCTTGGTGGGTCTTGCGTGTCACACGTTGGGAACAAACAAACACTCCTCTTTCTGCTCCAACTCCAGCAAGTATGGATAAATACAGCAACTGGCCAGCTGGAAACACTGCACAACCAACAGTTTCCTCCCCCCGCTGTGGAGGAGCTGGTTCAGGAAAACTGCCTGACAACATACAGCGCTGGGTTGCACTTATCCTCAAATCCCTAAACATTCAGTATGCACTGTTTGATATATGCCAAGATCATTTCATCTCTGCTTACTCGCTTTTCCCCCTAAAGGTCCCATGTGACAGTCGACCCAGATTTGATATTACACATCAAACAGTGACAGTTGAACAAGAGGTTTGCCGATTTCCGAGCCAGTGTGTAAGATTTACTCTGTTACGGAATGCAAATACATATACATGAAAAAGGTAAACGAAGCCTTTTATTAATCCTTTTCTTAAGGCTTTGAATACATCAAACTTAATACAATTTTGTTTTCAAATAGTTTAAAAGATAGAGAATGAGTTATATGCAGGGACCACACATGTAGTGGAGGTCGCCATGCTTATCCATAGAGTTTATCCATGGACAGTCTCTGCCTCTTCCGTTTATCTACTGCTGATGCATCACAAATGCTAAAAAACGCTGAACCTCTGATACATTGACCCCTGTAAGCATGTCAGCACTATCAGGAAACGGGGTAGTAGATTTTCATTGGCTGTTAGCACTGTCACGTACTAGACTACATTATTCCGACATGATGCTAGTGCAGTGCTTTATTTACCAATTTCAGTCTTCCCATTTATTTTAAGAAGTAACCACAGCCTATGTATTTAACAGTAGGCTATTATTAGTGAACTAGTTGGTCTGTACTCCATGCTTTCAAATATTTTGTGTACCGTCTTTACAGTGCTTACACAAGACCTGCCAAAAGCCAGACTCGTGAAGGCTGGCTCTGCAATACTGACACAGCCTACATCTGCACCACTAGGCGGCAGTATATAGAAACCCTACCTTCGGGTGTAAATTGTTAATGGACCTCCAAAGCTTAATGACGTGGCGATTTCTAACCTGGAGGGTCCATGAAGTCAAAGTGGACAAGGTCATCAATGCCCAGTTTCTTCAGCTGCAGCACCACTGAGCCCAGATTAGACCTCAGGATCTCTGGGTACGTGTTGTCCTGTGGCAGTAACAAGGTGTGAGGAGAACACAGGAACACAATTAATTAGTCAAGGCTTTCATTATCTACTCACACTTTGCTCTAAAGTCTCCGCTCACGTTGACGCCTGAGCTAAGACATTTTGAAGGGCTATTTACATCGTCTTTGAATTTATTTTTTATTTTTTATAAATAAGTAAACCATTTTGCCACTCAGCCTGATTAGAAAAAAAAACCTGACAGGTAAAGTAGAGGCCTGGGCCTCTCTAGGCCCATTTCTCACAGGGCATTTTTTGGGAGAACTAGATCTCAGTCAGCATAATACAGGGCTTGCTGGCTTATAACTCTGCTTCCACATTTACAAACAAACCTGCACACAGTGTATAGAGATGACTGAATCCAGTTATAGTTCATGTCTATTAGCCAGTAGAGAACTGTCACTGTCAAAGTGGAAATAACATGCTTGCACTCTTAATGCAATGCATATATAAAAAATAAGGCAAATTCTAAAAGTTGTTTCAGGTCATTGTGAAGTGGAGATGTTGCCCACCTGCATTTCAGTTTTGTAGGCCTTCTCTGTGTAGAGACGGAAACACTTTCCTGGCCGCGTTCGCCCCGCACGCCCTGCCCTCTGCTGGGCCGAGGCCTTGCTGATGGCCGTCACCAGAAGAGACTCCACTCTTATGCGGGGATTATAAACCTGGGGGATTGAGCATAAACAGACTGAATAGGGAGGTTCCTTTAATGCAGTGAATGTCGCACAATATGGAAAATATGAACACACTATAAACACAATAGTGTACATAGGATTCACAACTGACAAAAACATGCGTAGACATACACACACACACAAACACATAATCCGTGGTGGCACATATATCATTAAAGATTGAGCCATGTGTGTGACTTGGCACCAGGCTGGAGAAATGTCAGAGGAATAAATAACTGGCTTTTCCATCTATGCCGCTGTCAGGTGCACAGTGCTGTGTTTATCTGGGGATTTTCAGGCAACAGAAGCAGATGATCTGCGCAGATAAAGGGCGCTTTGGGGAGTGGGGGGGCACTGGGGAGGGGGCTAACCTTTTGCTTGGCAAATCCGGGATCAATTACGAACACCACGCCATCGATGGTCAGGGATGTCTCGGCAATGTTGGTCGACACCACGACCTGCGGAAATGAGAACAGCTGGGTTGGGCGAAACTGAGGAAGGAAGGTGGACCATTTGTGAGGATTCTGGGTAAATCCTAGCCATCAAATCAAAACCTTTGGAAATATGTAAATTCTCTAATGGTGAAATGTTCAAAAGGCTGAAATGTAGACCCACATTTGATGCCAAATCATGATGCAACACATGTGCATTCCAGTTTGCCTTGTATGCTTCTAATTAGCATTGCTTGTTGCTGAACTATGAATGTCCAAGAGAATACCATCATATTGCCTGCACCCGGAGCTGGGAGGGGGAGTGTGTACCACAACAGTAGCTGCAATCAAGTCAAATATAGCATCAACATACTTGGAGAGAACTGCCTTACTGCGGCGCATCCCATCGCCAAATGTTCTGCTGTCTACCCTCAGCATGTTGCCAGTCTTTCAGAGATGTCAGCTTCCATAAACTGTAGCCGCAGCTCCCTAAATCACAGCATCTAAATAATGGATGTAGGAGCTTCTCTTTAGAGGCAGGCTTCAACTCCTTAGTCAGTTAGGAATCAAGGGTATAAATACTGTATTAAAACCCAGTATTTGTTTTTAGAGGCAAAAGTAAGCTGCGAAAATATTAGTTAAATAAGGTTTGGTTTGTGATGATTCATGCTACATTGGATTAAGGTGGTATTAAGCGATGACAACTCCCACCTAAGCACTCATGTAGTCATCTGACTGATGCTCACAACCCACCTTAAAAACAAGCTGCAAGTAGCACTACAATTATTACTCTGGGAATATATGCAACTATAATTGTGTGTGTGTGTGTGTGTGTGTGTAAGATGAGTCAGAGGTAGGGAGGTACAGCTTCCTTTGCATCTCATCTCATTTTGTTTACATATGCGAGAAACGGCTAATGCAGTATTACTGGTTTTTCTCTCTCCAACAAATCAACTAGCACATTAACGCATGGTAATACAGAGCTTTGAAGAGCTGAGTGCAAAGGGGTTGGAGGTTGGCAGGGCAATTCCTCAACTGTCAGGGTGGTACAGGAGATGATCAAAGGACCAGGGCAGAGCCACAAAGTTATTTTCACTCACATTTAATAGGGCACAGACAAATACTGCGCAAGGCAGAGGACCGTATAGTTTTTCTTCTTTTTACTCAAATGGAAGCCTGTTTGGGTTGCAAAGAGGCATCCGATGGGGAGAATGTGGAGCTGTGCATCTTTCTCTGTTCCAATTATCCCCTATAGCAAAGCTGTCTATGAGAAATGACAGGTGAATTGGAGAGATAGAATCAAATGAGTCACATCCCCCTATGGCTCTTTCGCCCTCCGTCAACGAACACAAACACGAGGCGGAGGGAAGACGAGATCTGCAGCTGGTCTCACGCGAGCCCCGACTGCCGCTGGGGTGCGCTTCCCTTATGTAACAGCGGATCCCGGCTGGCCGGAACAAGCCTTTGGACTCAGTCGTGCTTCAGAGGCGAGGCACTTGAGACTGAGGCAGCCGGGATGTCGCCCACTGCATTGGCAACTGCCACTTCCATTTCTTAGCTTTATATGAAGGAGAGTGTTAGCGAAAATGCCGAAATGCACTTTCTCCATCTTTAACTTGCTCATTAACTGCCAAGACAGGGAGAGGTTGTATGCGCGGAGAAGTCATTTGACTAAGGCCCTAGCCATTAGCCCATACAAGGGAAGCTTAGAGGAAAACAGCTTTTTTTCCTGAAACGGTTGAGCATGCAATTAGTTCATAAACACCCTCTATATAGAGAAATAAGTACACATTTTGTGGTAGCTCTCATGAATAAACGTTTTACAGCACAAAATCAAAACAGTTCTCTGTAGTCTTTGCTGATACAAGTCCACCGAACCAATTCTGCCCACTTGACACATTTCTTTTATAGCATTGCCTCTTTGGCTGTCTTGAAGCCATGAGCCTTAGAGACTTAAATCCCACCATTTAAGCAAGGATTTCTCTTCAGCTGGAAAATGCTCCGTTTAGTTATTAATGCCTCCACCCCCACCCACCTACATTCTTCCCATGACCTCTTGTAATTCACCTGTCAGAAGAGCCATTATTCTGTATAGTAAGAGAAGTGATGGAAACAGTCCATATAGAGCTGGCCAGTCATAAGTAACTGGCAAACAATTGTTTGAAAGGTTGCTTGATGGATGGCAATCTAGAAATGACTGACACGAGCAGCAAACGTTGAATGACAGTTGAAAAGAGAATAAGGCAAACTACAAACAGCAACCAAGCCAATGCCAAGGTTTAACCAAAGCCATGGTGCTTGGTCGAAAGCCATTAGCTGCACTCACTGCCCATAGGTGGGAAGGAATCGCATCTTTGTGAAGTCAATGAGCCACACTGTAACAGTCTGGAATCAAAGTAGCCGGCCAAAAGACAAGCCAGGTGTGGTGGTCAGGCAAGGCCTCCTAACAGAAATGTGGAGCGGATGGAACAGAATACTTCCCGTCCTTTGAAAAACAGACCCCACCCAGGCAATGCCCCAGTGATCGCCACATGACTGCAGTTTCACACTGCATGATCTAATAGGAAAGCCTCATCAACCGCACTGATTATATATACACAGGCTAGGGCTGTTATACCACCTCTAGGCCGGTTCCTTCCAAGCTTCTTCATCTGTAGTATCATTATCAGTATCATCATCTCTGCACGTTATTTCTGGGTAATTAACCTGTAGGGGGGCAAGCACTCTGCCTAACACAGGCCATCTTTCATTCCCGCTGGTGGGAGGGACAGGCTTGTTGACAAAGACTTGGGCAGGACTGATAGCGCTCTAGGAGCTCTATGCACACTGGGAGGGGTTGTAACTGACTTTATCATGCTTGGTTATATCTAAACATGACAACGCGGGAAAACAAAAATTGCTGTAAACAGAAGCTATTTGTCAGAGTCCACCTATGCTATGTATGCAAGGCGAGAGAGCAGAGAGCAGGATTAGTCTTGGCTAGTAATTACAGTGAATCGCCGCTTCGGCTCTAAATGATTAAACCGCTCAAAAATAGAAGATCAGTGGTTTTCCTTGAGAAAATGGAGAGATGACGAGCTAGCGTGTTATGTTAATTGAGGGGTGCGTAATATAGTCATTAGCATGCATGGCGGCACTCGAGAGGAACCTTAATTCTTTTTCGCTACCTCTTCACGGGCTTGGCTTGGGTGATGTCTCGGCACATTTTCTGTTGACAGCTGGTTTAGAGAAGCATAGGGGAGGAGCAAATTCACTTAAATGCCACTCGGGCTAATTTGAGACAAACGGACCTTTAAGTGTCCTCGGCACTGCCTCGGTAAAGGTAAAGCAGGTCACCGAGTTGACAGGTCATGGTGCTGGACTGGAGGACACTTTCTTTTTGCTGTCCATCGGTGACTTCTCAGTCATAACAGTAAGAGAGGCTCAAAGCCTACAAAAATCAACACGAGCGCTAGCTAGCACATTAGATGTACATATTTTAAGCTATGCAGGACCTTGAAGGTGCCGTCTCTAGGCCAAGTAATACTCTAACCGTTTTTCTGTGTGACCAGGCCCAGCTTTCATGTCAGCATGTCTTTGAAGAGGAGGTAACACCGGGGATAATATTTCAACTTGGGGGGAAAAGATCCTCGTCTCTCAGTCTGGGTAATCAAACCCCCAAAAATGTTGAGCTTCTCTTAAATGCTCTCACACACACACACACACACATATATAGACAGCTGGAGATGAAACGGAAGGACTCAGGAGTGGGTGTGTTGAGGGTTTGATCTGCTCTTCTCGGGGCAGCCCTCAGCACGCACCATCTTGTAAGCATATACTTGACAGACCTGACTCGTTTGGTATTCAAGATTTTGATGTATAAAACTCCCACGTACATAGAAACGGAACATTCTGAATTATAAAAGGCTGCAAGGGTTCACTACAATTCAGTTTTCCCTGTTCCGATGACAGATGACCGTACAGTTTGGCCAATATATTGACAAGATATCTTGCATTATCGTGCAGCTAGAGAAGAGACTGTTTAGTTGAAGAACAACAAAACTTCTTCCAGAGATGTAATAACATTTGTCACAACATAGGTGACAGGTTCATACTAAAATCATCTTTATTTTGATTGTTCAAATCAATAGATTATTCACTAGTGGATATATGATAAACCATTTATTTCAAAATATTGATATTTGGTTCAGTCGGGCTCCAGAATTACAGCACAATCATCATCAATTGGTGGTGACAACCCCCCCCCCCCACCCACCCCGACAATCAGATGTTGGGCAAATGTTTGTTAATTCATTGGCAGGGACGACTTCTGCTATTCTGTCAGATCCCTGGCCAGCAACATGGCAGGCCAGGTGGTGTCGTCTCCGCTGACTAGAAAGTTCCAGATAATAATCCTGGAACGGTCCGTGGTGTCTGCATCAGTAAGAAGATCATCCATGTCTGTTTGGGATCAGCTGATCCGAGCAGACAGAAGGAAGAAAAGGGCTTGCTCATACAAGAGGCCCATACAA
Source organism: Aphredoderus sayanus (assembly GCA_027564795.1). NCBI lineage: Eukaryota > Metazoa > Chordata > Actinopteri > Percopsiformes > Aphredoderidae > Aphredoderus > Aphredoderus sayanus. The sequence continues at coordinate 924,570 of JAODUG010000010.1, forward strand.
GGGTCAGTCTCTAATGGATCCTCCTCTAACAGGGCGTGAGGAGGTAGAGGACTGTGGCCCCATCTTAAGACCGACAGAGCCCGTGCAAATGGACGAGCGAGATAAAAACGGCTGCGAATGCAGTACTTTCCCCAGGCTCAGAGGGCGTGAGTAATACCCCAGTTATAATTTAGAGCACAGAATCGCATGCTGACAAAAGCAGCATATGTTGTGTGAGTCAGTTCTGCGCCAAAGCTGAGGAGAGAGAGAGGGAGAGAGAGAGAGACAGGAAGAGAGAGAGAGAGAGAGAGAGGGAGGGAGAGAAAGAGAGAGAGAGAGAGGGAGAGGGGGAGAGAGGGAGAGAGAGAGAAAGAGAGAGAGACAGGAAGAGGAGAAGAAGTTTTGCATAAGCCCTTCCTTTCCAGCTCTTTCCTCCATCCACCCACCTCGCTCCTCGACTAGCCTTTCCACATCACACTCCTCAATTTCTCGTTCGCTGTCGCCCTCCCTTTCAAACGCCCCACTTCAATCGCTCTCTCACTCTCTCACACACACACACACACACACGATGCATGTTCATAGCGAGAGAGTAGCTGTTACCTTCCTTCCGATGGCACCGTTGGCTTTATGGGGCGGGGGCGGCTCAAAGATCCGCTGCTGCTGCTGCGGGGGAAGCGTGGAGTACAGCGGGATGATTTTGATGTCTCCAACGTCGGGGCCCAGGTCGTCCACCTCCCTCTTGATCCGCTTGCAGGCCTCGTCGATCTCCTGAAAACACCCGAGCGGGAGCCGTTAGTGCAGCCGCCAGCCAAGCGCCTGCAGGGGCGGTGGAGGTGAGGTGGAGGAAAGGGGGGGGGGGGGGGTCAGGAAGACAGCAGTTCCCCACAACAGTACATTTGCGCTGCGTATCGCTCGCATCTGACGGAGGAAATTAAACCTGGACGCCGGTATGCTTTGCTGAGCTCCCCGTGGCTCTGTTGTCAAACGCAGCAATCATGGAAAACACGGCCGCGCGCACGCACACACACACACACACGCGCGCACACACAGGGTTCATTATTCCACAGCGCGGTATTGTACGGGGAATGTGAGATGAGACTGCCGCAGTGATGCATAACCAGCGGCAAATCATGGCAGATCAGTTTAGTGGAGCTGAACGCTGTGGAGCCGGTGGGCTGGCAGACTGACAGAGGACCCGAGCACTGACAGGAATAAGAAAACACCACGGCAGTCACAGGGCCCGTTCTAGCAGAATAAGAGCCAACAAGGACAGGTGGAATATTACACATGTGGAGGAAGTCTGTAATCTTCTGACAAGCTTGCCTACTCCATTAGCATAGAGATATTTCATTTCACAAGCATACTAAGCTTTATTCAGATCTCCAGCCGATTTACACAGTAACTGGTACCGACACAGACAAAACACATCAGCCGGCTATTACTTTAAGTAACTCCCATGACGGCTGTTAGGGGCCCATCTTTATTATCATAACCAGTACAGGACTGCACAAGTGTGCATCATCATCATCACCACCATGCATTTGTCAGCCTCACAGCCTGTGCTGTTGCACCACCTACAGGCCCCGGGGAGCAACGCAGCCACTCTGGACGAGGTCATATGGATTATATTATTGCTCTGGGCTGCCGTACATATTGGCTAATTCACTTATCAGAGCCACGTTCAGCTATACGTGTAGTACTTGTCAACAGCAATACAACCACTACAACTAAAAACACAAAAGAAACTTTAGGCCAGCAATTCAAATACGTGCAGGAGAAGCAAAACATGTAGCCTAAAGATGCATGATGCCACCATCGTATTAGCCGGGAGTGCTGCGACGTTCGCCCTCCCTCTTGCCAGGCGTTTACCAGCCTGTTTGTCCCCATCTCCATTGCTTCAATTCAAACCCCGCTGATGGCCATGTGCTGCTTAATCAACACACTGACAAGTGGAGGGGAGTAAATCTGAATGGATTGGGAAAATTAGCCCCTGTATTAATAGCCTTTCAGGCCTCTGGATGCAGCAGCTGCCATGAAACAAACGGGCGCGCGTGCCAAAGCCCTGGGAATGAGCTGGCCGGCCCTTCCTAAGGGACTGGCAGCGTGAGGGCCATTGGCGGCAACCTGCCACCGGCGCTCCCTTGCAGCCCCCGGGAAGATAGACAGCCAAAACACACAGACACAATTAGGCCTTCCACTTGACTAGGACTAGCAGCACCACCCCCACATTTTGAGACCGCTATATTGGGACTTATCTTAGCTTGACAGCTGTGGTAAGTTTGGACTTTCCCAGTCCACTTGTAGCAACAGAACTCACAAAAAGGCTCTTTAAGAGGGGACCAAGAGTCGCGGCCCGCCCGTGTTGGCCCGTGACGAATGATACACTCGGGCAGAGACGCCGCACGGCTTTGCCCCAAGATCAGCCGCCCCATCATTAGCCCACATCAAAGTTGCTGGGAGACTTGTGGGAGGGGGGGTTAAGGAGCGCCAGAGGGCACGCCACCGCATCCTTTGAACACCGCCACAACCACCGCACATTAGCTTCTTTAACCCGATTACTGGGGGTGTTAATGAACCCACGATGGGAACACTGACTAATGCTTTGGCCTGTCAAAGCACTGCAGTGTGCATATGCACACACTGGTCTCTCTCTACATAACGTGCACACACACACACACACACACACACACCAGTCCTCTGTGCACACTTGAAGAGGGTGGAGGCAACCGGCTGTCCATGGCTGTCTGAGCAGCTGGAACACCACTAAATCTAAAATCAATTAGCGGCCCTGGGAGGAGACTACTTCAAACACAATACTCTCCTGTGACTTCATTTCTCGCGTAACGAGCCAGGCATCGATCCCGCATTGGCAGACCAACACGGACGCTAGGTGTACTGGCACACACTGCTGGGCCGCTGGCTGCTAATACACAAGCGGTATACCGCGTGGTGGGCTGGGCATGTGTGGGGGTCTGGGGGGTGGATGAATACATGTGGAGTAATGCTGACAGACGTGATGCACAACTAATGGAAAAACTCACAAGAAAAAAAGAAGAAGAGGAAAGAAAACAAACACGCCGCGGTCCCTCAAGCAATCTACACACAACACTGTGGAGAAGAATGGCCAGCAAATGCAGCCGCCACTGCGGCGCTTTCCGCCTGTGTGTGTCCAACATGCCGTGTTCCTGTCCAAATTCATCATTCTGGGCAGGAACACTGCCCTCCATTACACATCAGCGGACAACATTTACAGGAGTGGAAAAATAAATGACTTAATTCCAGGGATTCGTGCAGAGGACAGAATCTGGGTCACTACAACTGCCCCAGCCACCCATGAGTAAATAGCTGATGGTTTTGAAAAATAAAAAAATAAAAACACACAGGAACATTCTATATATAGATCAATCTGAGCATAATTTGTGTGAGAGTGCAACACATGGTTAGGGACCGTCATGTAACAATGATCCATTAGATCAATGATAGCTAGATTAAACATATGGGAAAATGATCAAAAGTGAAATGGTCAATGGTGAATTTCCAGTAAAAAAAATAAATATATTTTACACAATTAATGTAATTAGCCTCGCGAGACCATCCTGATTTCGCCAGCTTCAGTTTGACTTCGCCATGAGAATCAGCCTGTAGAGGCAAGCAATCCTTTCAATTCTGTCACGTATATCTAACATGTGAGCAATCAGCAGTGTACTGGTAGCGAGGGGCGTGGTTTAGATGTAGCGAAAGCAACTTGAACACATCTATGGCGGTTCCTACAGACAAACAGATGGTTCATCCAATCACCTGCGCCTGCCCTTTATAAACTGTTCCGATGGTTGTGCTCATAGAACTACGTTCTGTGCATGTAACAACCATCTAGCGCGACAGGTTACCATGGAATAGTGCTAGAAACAAATCCAGGTCCTAGAGTGCCTAGACCAGTGCCTAGGGCACCTAGACCTACACCAGTGTTTCTCCACCCTGGTCCTGGAGACTCCCTGCCCTGCATGCTTTAGACGTCTCCCTGCTCCAACACACCTGACTCAGACGAATGGGTCATTATCAGGCTTCTGCACAGATGGCTAACAACCCACTGATTTGAGTCAGGTGTGATGGAGCAGGCAGACCGGGCAGTAGACCTCCAGGAGCGGGGCTGAAGGTCACAGGGCGGCATGCCAGCCTCCATCAGACACACACAGTGGGCCCTGGCCCTGCGTCCGTCCCTCGACATGCATTGGTAGGGCCGCACCTCCTGCCCGGTGAGGAAGAGCAGCACGTCCCCCTCGTCCTCCTCGCACATGTGGATCTGGATGACGGTGCGGATGGCCGCCTCCAGGTAGTCCCGCTCGGGCTCCGGCGTGTAGAAGATCTCCACGGGGTGCGTGCGGCCCGGGATGGTGAGCAGCGGGCAGCTGTCAAAGTACACCTGGAACTTGCCCGCGTCCAGGGTGGCGCTCATGACGATCACCTGGACCACACACACACACAGGCAGTGGTTACTACAGGGAATGAGCAATGACACCTGACATGGCACCTTGGTAATAGGAACAGAAAGGGACAGGCACACACACACACTGCTACTCAGTATAGCTTGTGTATGGAGTTTAGACAGAGAGCATCATCACTGGACATAAAATAACCCCCCCCCCCCCAACCTGTACATTCCCTGGCCCTTACACAGTGTTCTCTCCAAAGCCCATTAGAGGGAATGCATTAGGATTCTGATGAGCAGCACATCTTCTGTTTCCAATCTCAAACATTTTTCAGGGGCCAGCGTCTCGGCATTTCGCTTTTACGCTCTGCGAGACATCATAATTGCTCTTAATCAAGGAGAATTAAACTTTCAAATTTGGAAGTGGGGAGGGGGAATTGGGGGGTGGGGGAGAGAAAATAAAGGATGCGGGTAGAGAGGATCGTTTCCCCATAACCTAGACCTCATTTAACAGTGCCTCAAACAACTGGCTAACCTTTGGTACCGCGCTGACAAACAGATCGCCATTACCCATCTGCTTTATGAGAATGTCGTGTGGCTATAAAAGCCACGCCTGCATGATTCTCTCCCCCACCACCCCCACCCCCCCAGCTGATTGCCTTAAAGTGGGCTGACCTGGGGAGCAATCTCCTGTAGCGACGCAGAGGGGACTGGCTGTGCATTTCTAAGCTAAAGGACACAGCTCGTCTTTCTCCCAGGACGCACAGCTGCTGGGCACGGACAGAATGTCAGCGAAAGGTGAATAAAGGAACATAAAAGGGGGTCTGAGAGAGGAGGGGTGGAGGCAGGCTCTATGGTAAAAGCAGTGCTTAAAGGTCTGACAACATACCCCTCGCCTCCCACCATCCCCATAAAACTAATGGAAGATAGGGGTGACCCAGGTACAGGTAGGTGAGGCAGCAAGAAGGGGAGAGCAGAACTAGGGCAGAACCCGGTGCCTACACCGACAACACTGATAGCTGACCCACAGACTGCCAGGCACATGGAAAGCTCTTCCAGTAGCGCGTCGGCTACCTTGAGGTCTGGCCTCTGGCGCACCACCTCCTTCAGCACGCCCATGAGGATGTCGGTGGCCAGCGTGCGCTCGTGGGCCTCGTCCAGGATGATGACGCCGTAGCGCTCAAGCAAGGGGTCATTCATGGCCTCACGCAACAGCATTCCATCTGTCATGTACCTGGGAAGGAAGACAAGAGACGGCCCGGCGATGGTGAGATAACCGATTATAGGCTTCGACTTAACATGCAGGTTTTGCTAGGGCAAACCACCAACAGTGTTAATATCACTAAGTGATTGACTCCCAGCCAGAAAGTCATGGTATCTAGCACTGAGCTGGCCTACCTGTAAACATCCCTGGGCAACAAGCATAACCCCTATGATCCTTGTAATCTTTACCGTCCCAACTGTAAAATTACATACATGAAATTGTAACCTACTTAAAAAAAAAAAGGTGTAGTAAGCAAAAGTCATGGCTGATATTTCATGTCATCAAAACAAAAACACCTTTGCAACGCCATGGCTGGGATAGTGCGGTCTGCACCACTTTGTGTTCCTAGTTATAGAGCCAGAGCTGTGTAGGAAAACCTGAGGAGATATTTGACGAAAGCATATTAGCTTACAGTCGCTTACCGCACCTTTAACTGAGTTCTGCATAACCTCTACTATGCAACACAGCGCTGTGAATACATCCATGGTGTGTCATAGAGGCAGGCAGCGCTCCTCTTACTTGAGTACGGTCTTGGCGGAGCTGCAGTCCTCGAACCTGATGGAGTAGCCCACCTCCTGGCCCAGCATGACGTCCATCTCGTCTGCCACCCTCTGGGCCACGCTCATGGCCGCCACCCTCCTGGGCTGGGTGCACGCCACGGCTCTCTTTGGCCCTGGCATTGTGCGCACCATGTCCACGCACCACTGGGGAATCTGAGGACAACCACAGACACACGCCACGTTTATAAGGACAAAGGTCCAATGCAAGCATCACAGCTCTGTCCTACTGTACGATGGAGGAGCCTGATATTCCTCTTGAAAGAACACACTTTAACTAGTTCATGAGTTCAGACATGTGACATCAGCTACATCATAAAGCAATGGTCTGTCCCATCCACATTCTAATGAAATATAAGAGGAGTTACAATCTTAAACTGGGTCAACACAATTAAAACACTGTTCTAAAGTTAAGATGTTCAAGCAAATTAAAATAATTCCTAAAGCTTGGAGCCTTTTAATCACCACTCAGCACTGGGCGTCTGCTGTGAAGCTGATGCCTATATTAGAGAAGAGACACCAGCTTTTTGCTGATGGCTTGCTCAGTAGGGATCTGTCACATACAGTTTTAAAAAGGGGAGCGCCTGCTAAGATCTAAAGTTAGGCTTATTTCTACACTATTAGGCACAGAGGCAGAATGACTACCCACTCAAGATGATGCAAACCTTGTGGATAATACGAAACACTGCGTCCAACACTGCCTTTCATTAGGCAATTTCCATATTTATGAAAGACCTCCATATTCTTATTGAAATGTTGCATATACTGTATATACGCTCAATGAAATGTCATTAAACTTGTGATTGTAGTATCCTGCAATACACACTCAGTTAAAAACACTTTTAATTTTTTTTTTAAAGAATCCAATTGCATTACCGGTAGTGTTTAATTTTAAGATCCATTAATGTTTATAAAAATTTGATCGCCTATGCAAATAAAACAGATAAAGTGTAACTTGAGAATAAACTGCACATTACAAATAATAGGTAAGGAGGCAGTAAAAAGTCATGACCTGAAAATCCAAGATATAAATATGTGCCTAGAGTGACAACAATGGCTAAAAGGTCACTGTTGCCAACTATATTAACAATCCCAGAAGTATTCAGCACGTCCATGTGGTGGTGAGGGGCTGTGTCAGTGTCCTGCCAAAATCTGGTCTTCACCTGTGTGGTCTTTCCAGACCCAGTCTCTCCCACCAGCACAAAGCTCTGGTTGCGTGCCAGGATGGTGTTGAAGCTCTCCTTGTATTCCCAGACAGGCAGCTGCAGACGCTTCTTGAGGATCTCGTAGAAGCGTGGTGTGTGTGGAAGGTTGGTGAAGGGGTTGATCTGCTGACGCATGGCAGTCTGCTTCAAGAGGGCCGCGCCGCCAGCGGGGTTAAAGGGCACCGCGGAGGGCTTCACGTCCTTCTCCCGATCCCTGTCACGGTCTCTGTCCCGGTCCCGGGAACGCTCGTCCCGGTCCCTGTCCCTCTCCCGGTCCCGCCTACAGTTAACAGGACAGGAGAGTTTAAGACCCACCCACAAAACTGTCACCAGAAACTAAATAAATCCAAGCAAATATTCTTAATTTACATGAAAAGGTTTCTGAACACTTTTGCAGGCTAAGATAAACTGTCTACAACTCAAATCTGTAGAAAAGCAATTAACTCGAAACTAACACTCTACTACAAGCCACTTTGCCTAACAATATGAAAAATGGAAAGTTGGCAACGGTTACGATTATGGAAATTTTAGTTTTGCGCTTTATGTAAAAGTTTACACAAAACTGTAAAACGGAACTGTCGGCACTCTGCAGACACGTGACCAGCCTTGCCTCTCGCTATGCAAATTGGGAACATATAGGCACCATTCCATTCAGAGTAACCGACACATGGTCATTACAACGCGGACGCGTTTCTCTATTATTTAACGACGTGCAAAGGCAAACATGACGTTCATCAAACGTTACATTGGATAATTTTGCAGGGCATCTCGTTCTCACGCCTACAGTACACCACTGGCCCAGGAGAGGCCAACGACCGTCCCGTTTCGGGAGCAACGGCCATAAACAAGCATAAATGGACGATATGCGTCAAACAGGACGTCCCACGTCGCACAGGCGCCGTACTCTGCTGGACTAAGCAGGCTAACACGGAGCCACGTGCAGGCCAAACTAGACGCATGCTATCATTAGCTAGCTAGTTTAGCCTGAGCATGCTCGGGCTAACTACATAGCGGCTGGTTGAAGACGGGCCAAAGCAAAACATGACTGCTGTCCCGTTTTCAGTGGCTCAAATACGTCGCACACTACTCGACTACTGTAACTAGACAACGTACTGTACAAATAAAACATGCAGGCAGGAGAACGGGTGCACCACCCGTAAACACCACCACACCGGCCAAATGTTTACATCTACGTACCCGTCAGAGGACGTCCGCTTTTTGCTAGAGGAATAATCTTCGCCCAAATCTAAACGGTGTCGCTTTGACATGTCGCCACTGGAATAAGTCCAAATCAGTAGAAAAACGGGCCAAATTATGCCATGCAGGTTTTTTTTTCTCCTGCACTTCGCGAAACACCGGCAAAATGGCGACCGGAAGCTCTTACCTCATCGCTATTATCCTTGAAAAAGATGATATTTACGTTGAGACCACACGAGCATGAGAACCGTCCCCGATTTGAGCTCGGCGGCTTGAGCTGTAAGATGCAAGCGAGTCGTAAACGCACGTTAGGCCGGTTTCACTGGCCGGGATGCTGCTGATATGCAGGCGACGGGCTTTCCCCGCTCTCGGTACGGGTTGTGAGGATGTGCCCGCCAAACAACAACTTGTGTTGCCTCGCCCCCTTTGGTTCAACGCTTCATTCTCACTGCAGCAGGCTTGCTGGGCATTATAAAAATAATTTAAGGATTTTGTTACAATTAAAATACATTATTGGGTGCCCTAAATCATTAGTTTGTTAACGTATTTCATTTGACTGAAAAGTAAAGAAAATACAGATATAGATTCCTAAGCAGGAATATATTGGCTACAGACAGTCTTGACTGACCCACCTCTGATGTTGGTTAACTTTGACAGAAATTCCATCTACAAGATACAGCAAGTATTTAGTTAGAAGGGTACAGTGAAAGCGTTACTTCTTGACTGGGGGTTTAAAACCTCCATAATTATAATATGATGAAGAGTGCCAGTGAATATGATCATTGCTGCTGAAGGAAGGTAATTACACAGGCTAGACATTGCAAGCTGCATAATGGCAAATGGCTCATTGCTTAAACAGTCAGGGGACTGATGGTGGTGATGTTAAGGAGAAGACAATGTTACAACAAAGTCATATTAATGCTCTAAAAGTCAAGCCTAATATAATATAGCAGCCATTTTCTGACTGTCTGCCTCTCTTTCACAGTCTATTAAATAACAGCCGAATTATAATGGCTCCGACATCTTACCTCACTTAGTGTCTAAGTGAGGTTGCCAACATCTCCTGGAATTTGATTCAGTGAAACTAATGCTGTCTCATAGCCACACCAAATCACCAATACCAATACAGCATGTGTAGGTCAGCCCCGCTTTCCCTGCTGGCTGTGGACAGAACCATCTGTTGCTGCTGCTGGCCCATCAACACTATCACTAGGTCCTGTCTGCACTTATCAGGGCAGCCCACCATCTGAAATCTTAATAGGGATCTGACTGTACGTCGGGCTACATGTTGACCCCCCTGCCACTACTTTTCTGCTTATCTGCCATCCACAACCACCGCCCCACTTTCCATGCTCTGCCACTTTGCTGAATTTATGTTGCTTTTCTGGCTACGAGTTCCGAATGTACCTCCAGACAGTTCAGATGCTACTGACATAGGTGTCAGTGTTGGAGTGCAGCTTGTGTGATTAATTGAACACCCCATGAAATTAAATACAGTGAATGCATACATTGTGCCTTGTGCATAACTAACACATCCCATACAGATTTAGCAGGAAAAGCTACAGGAACATACACTGTATACATACAGACACACACAAACATTTTTTAGAATTACTACCTCCTAGGTAAATAAAATGACACATTTGGCCTCATCTCTTCCAATATCTGAGATAATAACAGCCCTGTCAGCAAGTGAGAGTGGAAAGTTACACTGTTCACATCTCAGCTGCAGGGAGCCGGTGAACTCAAGTGTCTCAAAGTGAAACCTAGCCAAGGCTCAGGTAAGCGTAAAAAAAAAAGGAGAAGCGAGTGAATAAAAACCGTGCCATGAGGTTACTGCCCATTAGTGACCGGGGGGCATCTGGTTGGTATAGTAATTAACCCTGCTCTGCGGTTGACTTGGAAACGGCCTGCTCTGGGTGCCCCTGTCCACTTCCATCCCTCAAATCTTGGGAGGGCAGAGAGATGAAGGGGTGTCAACCCCCCCACCACATTCCTTCCAACAGCCCCCTCAGCTCCCTGATCACACTTATTAAAGCCAGCAGGCGCGGTTGTGACCTGCTCCAAGCTGCTCTGCTGTCCAGGCTGTGGGGTGCCAAGACCAAAACAAAACCAGTTTGATTGTGGTGCTGGAGTGGATAGACGAGAGCAGCCTCTTTAGATGGTGCATTTCTACAACTCACTGTAGATGGCACGTATTCTTTGTTATAGGAAATAATCCACCTGAGCATGTGTTCTGTGAGTATTAGTGGCGCTTTAAATATCAATCTCTGTGACAACATAAAAATCCCACTGGTAAATAAGGGAAATTGTATTTTGGTGATGTTAAAACCAGATTGCAGACTGAATATCTTAAGGCAATAATGTTCACACCGAAAACACAACTTATAGACATTTAAAACATCCATTAGAACTAAGATTATTTATTTATATATATATATATATATATA
>JAODUG010000010.1:935747-962040 GCA_027564795.1 Aphredoderus sayanus
CCCCCCCCCCCCCCCCCCCCCCCCCCCCCCCCCCCCCCCCCCCCCCCCCCCCCCCCCCCCCCCCCCCCCCCCCGGAATTATAAAAAAAAGACAATTGAGTAAAAGCATTAAGGCTTACCTTCCTCAGTCATTGTGTGATAATATTTTAGTTTCCCATAAGTCCCAAGCTCTACAACATCACCGCAAAAAGACGGTAATGCAACGGAGACACAGAGAAAGGAAGAGTGAACAGGAAAGAAGAAGACAAGTTCGCAGGTTCTCCATCACAGACAAACACGAACAGGCAGGACACTTAAGACCACATATACGGTTCTCTCTCCTCATCACTGCATAAGTGCAAAACAATACAGCATAGAAAAAGTTAATTGGCAAGATGCATTGAGTATGTAAAGAAAAGTTGACATATCAATAAAATATAACAACATATGATAATGATGATGATAATACAAACTATTAAAAAAAAGAAATATCTTCCCATACAAAAAACACACCTGAACATCAAATGTGATGTGGTGTTCATGTGTGTTTTTTTCTAAGGGTTAGTGTACATGCAACAATGAGATGAGTCCTCCTCTCCCCTCTACGCTTGGGATTATACAGAGGGACGATGAGTTTGCATTTTATTCCCGCAATGAGACCAGAATCATTAGTATCATTCCCTTACTGGAGCAACTTCTCGCGGTACAGTAAGCAGATGGTCAGCACATCTATTTGATGAATGGGACAGGAATTCAAAGCTAGCACATGTAGCTAGCAACGCTGCAACTCTTAAAATAGGAGACACACAGCTACCCTCCTACACTGTGTTCTGTCGATCGAAACACAAGCTAACTGCTTGGAAATGCAATTTAATTAACACAGGGGGTTCTCCCTGCATCACCAATACAACACTAACGGATGGAATGAGAATTTTTAAGTATCTATTAGTTTAGATGCAGTTCATTTGCCATTCAAAGCAGTATGGGCATTATAAATTGCAGATAAAAAACAAAACAAAACAAGCAAGCAAGCAAATTAACAAAAACTTTGTGCTCCTTCTAAAACTACAACAAATAAGGAATTTTACAGAACTGCAAAACCCCCATCTTGGTAACCATATGAGAAATCTATTCGCAGGCGCATTTTAGATTGACAGTAATCAATACAGGTATGTTCACATGCCCACACACATATACCCACATGCACACGCGGCAGTACACCAGTAAAGTCCCATTCTGCTCCCGTGTGAGAGGATTACATTGCACTCTTATGCCAAAATCCCGTACGCAATCCCGAAAATACAATGGAATGAAATCAAAACACATCCTATTACAAAGTGTCCAGCCTCTGTCCCATACCACTCCACACCCTGAGCTTGGGAGCGCACAGTCTCCGTTAGAGGCCTCCAAAGAAGTGGCAGGTTACACATGCTCCCAGGGCAATTAACCTCCGACACAATCACCAAAGAATGCAGTCACTCTGCCTGTTTGCCCTTCGCCAACCAGAGAACAGAGCTTGTTATTGTTTACAAACGGGGGACACTTGTCCTTGCAGAGTGACCTCTAAACCTCTGCTGTTCAACGCGCATGTGGGTCTGTCCGGGGGGTTGGCGGTATGTGGAAAATTCACAGCCTGCGCTGAAGTAAAAAGGCTTTTAACATTGATTCTTTCAGCTGGGTGGCACAGAGGGCAAAGGAGAGACCGCGAGGGGGAGTGGTAGGTGCTGTGTTGGGAGGCGGGTGGTTACGTAATGTCCCGGGAGGTGCCGCTGATTATCGAGCTTAGTTACAAAATAATTAAATCAAACAGGCTCAGGTTGGTGAGAGTGTCACACTGTGTCAGAGTCCCATTTAGCAGAGAGGCCCGGTGACTGGACCAGTGGGGAAGTAGAGGTATGGAGAATAACAGCCCAGACCTTGACCAATACAATGACCAGTCACGAAATATGCCCAGAGAAAACTCCGGATTGTAGTCACAGAAAAAAAGATGGGAAAAAAATGCAAACCCTAATGTACTTAATTAAACATTGTAATGCCGTATAGGTTTGTGAAGTATAAAGCCATTCTTTTCTTCATTCAGATTTGACCATGTTCAGTACTGTATAGGCTTACATTTAATTGATGCTCTTTTTTCCCCCTATTAGATCCAATGTTCTGTGTTTACCAACTTTGTTGACATACTGTAGCATCAAATGACAGCATCAGTAGCAGAAGTGCCCAGGGCCACATTATGACTGTGGTGCATGATATCTACTCTATCCCTGTGTTATAATAAATCGCTGCTGTGATCCCTGTCTGAGCCCTCAGCCCTGCCGTACAGTGATTACCATGTGACTGACACCTGCCCAGCCTGAGTAATGCAATACATCACTGCAAGAAGAAAAGAAGATTTCAAGAGAATAGTTTAAATGAACACTAAAACACAATTCATTTCATACCAGCATGATTGTGTGTGTCTTAGTAGTAGTAGCACAGATTCAGTTATGAATATGCAACGGAAATTTGCATTTGTACTGAGATCTAGTCTTGGTGGATATACTGTACAACTTGTTTTAACCATCCATTGAAGGTTCAGGCAGTCGAGCAGTGAACAACTTTTGCAGTTCAATATTTGATGCCACTCCTAAGCGATATTGTTTGTAGCTCCACGCTGATGGAAAAAGAGATTGCACTGGCAGTTGTAGCAAAGGAATGGTCTACCAAGCAATGTGGAAAAATTGAATGGTTTGTGTAACTATAACTATATATTTTATATAATTTAAAGGCTTGTTGCCATTAATTGCCCTGCCAATTGCCTTCAAGTCCAAAGATATGGTATGCAAGAAGAACTACAAGCATGCAATTAATATAGAAATCTAAATATTCCCACCATAGAGCGCACATGAAAGATGGACATAGTGAGGGTGTAAGGTTACGCTTTCTGAAAAGACCTTAAGAACCCAGCAGTTTAGCTCTAGTTTAGCTCAGTTTACCAAAGCCATATTCTGTTGGCTGGCTGGACATGTGTTCTCTCGTGGTTTGTTGAGGGTCATGCGGCTCTCCCGTGATTGGTTGAAACATACCCTTCTTAAAGTGTTAATATTATCTTAATGGAACAACAGCTCAGAATCGAACCTTCACACTTCAGAAGAGGCTTTACCCACATCCACCCTTTCCTATTTTAAAGTCTGTTGTACAAGAAAAGACATGTTTATACCGTTTCCCTATGAAACCACAAACCCATATTGGTCACAATGGGCTTTTCATTTCCCTCATAGAGAGCCAGCTAGTTAGTATAATGGGTTTATACATAGCAAAAGCATTTACAGGGTCCACTAGAGGAGAGTGAGGAATAATGGGGAAAACGATACAGAAATGGTCACAGAGGGTTTCCACTGAGAATATACAGTACATCCACAGAAGAGAGAATGGAGATTTGGAGGAAAGCATCGGCAGGGATGGACAGTACAGAAAAGTGACAGACAGCAGGGCGGCACTCTGAGGATGTACACAGGGGCACAGGTCGGGCACAACATCGCCTCTCGGCTTGTTGGAATGAGAACAAACATAATTGCGGGGAGAAAACAGAAATGAGAGAAGTAACTCACCAGAGTCAGCAAATTCTGAGGGGACAGTAGAAAGAAAGAAAGATACAAACAGAGAAAAGATAAAGCCAGAGGATATGTAACTTGATAAGGCACATTCAATCATTGGAGCGCATTATTTTATGATGACAAACAATTATTTTTTCCCTCTCTGGTGATGTGAAAGGGACAACGCATGTACAGTAGATATGCTTATAAATAATTTATAACATTTGCACTTATGAGAGATTCACAGGCAGACACACACACACACGCGCCTTTTAAAACCATTAAAAGATTGTTGCCTGGCACAAGGCAACAACCTCAGACTCTCCCTCAACTCAAGGCTGGACAGTCAACTTATTTTCAGAGTTCCTCTATGAAATATGTATGGACTCAGCTCTGCCAAATCCCTGCAGCTCCACAGCACTTCACTTTGAGCCTGAGAGCACACAAGGACAAGCAGGGCACGCCTCAACCTCTGCTGCATGTACCTGCTCATCTCAGCTCCATGGTGGCTAAGTTCCCTCCCCACCCACCCTACCTCATTACATCAATTCCCATGAAAACGTTCCTTTTACATGATGTATGTACTGGGAGGTATGCGTCACTCATCTCTGAATGGGTAAACCCCGACACCAAGAAAAACAATGTTACTGTTTAAAAACAAACTATAGCAAAAGCTTTTCGTGAGTCTCATGCCTGTGTGTGAATATCCGGCTAAGCTCCAATCTATTATTATCATGTGTCTGAGAATCCGTGATAAAGCACATAACAGGATACAGCATGTGAGGAAAAACACTGTATATGATATTTAAACATAATACCATCAAACCATACAAATAAGTAAAAGCCTGATCATTTGTTTCCATAGGCTGGCAGATATCATTTTCATAATCATTACATTGATTACAGGTAGTATTTTGAAGTGCTTGTTCTGATTGTGAAAATGGAAAATAGCACAACATCCAGTTGTGTTTTTTTTGTACAAACTTTTATTGAAGAGGATTTTCCTGTTAAACCCCTTTAAATTCAGCACTTAGAAACAGCTTGCTGCTTAAGCTGCTACAAAAGACAATTCATACAAGGCAGCTGTGTGAGTAAAATTAGATTGTCCACAAGGACCAGAAAGTGTGTGTGCCCTCCCGAACAGACGCCACAACAGTGCCCCTTTACTGCTATTAAGTTCATGTGTTGTCTACCCACACTTCTGTTGCAACAGCAGTTTGTGATTCATCTTGGCAATTAAAAACTAAACTGAAGAGTAATGGGACATGTCAGATTCAAAGGGTTGATGCAAAACATATCCACCAACTACTGATTTAGTGGTTCCAGAATAAAAAGAATCAACACAATAAGCAGTGTACATGCCCACTGTGCCGTATCATAATCACCTGCACGCTCTTCATTGGTCCTTTGATTTTCAGGATTGTTGACACCATGTTTTTGTCTTTTTCTGGGTAATTCGGGTAATTCAGAGTGCTGATAAAATAACAACTAGTGTGGGTGCTCTAAGCAGTTTGAGGATGTACTGTACATAGCATGTGTGAAATAGGCTATCATATGATCATTAAAGATGTTCATTTGGTCAAAGGAGAACATATCGGATTTTGTGTTGGTTTATGCACATTGAGTGTTTTAATGTAATGTGCAGTCACATATTCTATATTCATGCCAATACCTAATAAAATATTAGCATTACGTTAATATAATAATGTAGACTTTGTAAATGTACAAAGAATTAACAAATAAAAACTGTACAACAGTTACTGTATATTCACATTACATTTACAGTATTAACATTAACCATATTATGTATGTCATTTATTTGAAAAGCTTTCAGCAAATCATTTTCATTTGCTTTGTTGCTGAGTGTTTCAAAAAGAACTTCAGTACTTTTCCTTGGAACATGCTGTAGTCATCCTCTGGTAATGCATGTCCTTGAGCTACACTAATGGGCCTTCATCTAGGGTATAAGGAAAATGATCCCTGCCCAGCTTCCACTACCTGTTTGTATCTCGACATGCGGCTAAGATTACCTCGTTCAAAATCACTTTTACAAGCATTTTTACTACAGACAGACCTGACGAAATACTGTGTAATACAATACAGGGCTGATTTTAAGCTACATTTAAATGCTGACATTTAAACTTGGGCGCGACAAAATACACTTCAAGGTCCACTAACATACAAAAAATATTGATATACATAAAAATGTGATTCAAAATGTTTCACAGATACAGAATTAGTTTACCACAAGGTTAGCATTAGGCTCAGTGGCACTGATGCCAGAACACGTGTTTCAACTTCCATACTAGCGGCATGCTACCTGTGTTTTTAATTGCTGGGAGAGGCTTTGCACAAGTTAATGTTTTGTTTGGTGTCCATTTATAAATGAAATATTTGGTCAATTTTTAAGAAAATCTTAAATAACACAAACTAATCAACAATGACCGGCAAGGTCAACCTAGAAACGAGGATATAACCGGTCAAGATTTAGTCCAAGGACCTGCTGACCTTGCTCCTAAGAGATGTGAGTGGCGATGAGCAGCTGTGCTTGTAATGTGTGTGGCGACAGTTGGCTGCCTTACCTTCACTGAGAGGGTCCAAAGTATGGATCATCAACTGGAAAATGCTGTTACGCATCAAGCTGTTGTGGAGGGAGGCGGAACTGCCGCCCCTCTGAAGTCGAGGTCTTGCCTGTGAGAAGGGGAAACAAGTGTGTCAATCAAACATCATTTGGTTTGCATGAGAATGTCCTGAAGCTTAGCAGAGGGGCTGGTAAGAGAATTTCTTAAGCTTAGATATTTAGAATGTCAGATTCATTTCTTTCATATTTTGAGCTATTGAATTGTATTTGTCTATTATAGAACATGCATGTGGTAACTGTAAAAGGGCATAAGTAAATCTATAGTCAGAACTCAGAATTTGTTCATTAACACTGATTATGTTTCTGCTATAACTGCCTAATCCTCCTTCGCATAAAACCTGTGAGTAGAACTTGCTTCCCACTAAAAATAACAGACAAAGAGCTGCAGCTCCTCAAAATGTAAGCCCCGTGGGTTTAGGCATGCACTCAGAATTAAAGAAGCCTTTGTGTTTTACTGCGTCTTTGCCTCCAAAACACCCTGCCCCACCCCCCGCCAGCTTTCGCCAAGGTCACCCTGGCAGTTTGAGCCCAGAGAGAGAGAGAGAACGGGCGGGGAATTTGGCCGTCATATGAAAACGGCAGCTGTTCTTTGGCTCTCCCGCCGGTGATGCGTAGGCAGAGTCTGGAGGAGCCGGCTGCTAATTCACAGGCCTGTATGGGTGCGAGCGGAAAACGTCGATCTGAAGACACGGCTCGGCTTGTGAAAAGGCCAGGAGGACGGGGCCTTAGTTGAGTTCTGAGCATCCTCCATCCCCCCACATAGCCCAGTGAGATCTGGAAACCTCTGTTCACTGGATTAGAAAGGGCACCCTAATTGATAAAGTGTTGAAGCAGTACGTAGCTATGAGCAATGCCCATGTGTGTACAGTAGCTTCTATAAACGCATGCATACAGTTTGACTCACTTCTGCATGCAGTATACAGTTTTTAACTGTCGCAAGGTGGAACAGGCAGAGCTGCTCTCTGCATACGAGGAGGCTGAAGTTTGGCGATAACAGGGGAATACGTCTTGTTCACAGTATGGCAGGGAGAAGACACGTTCCACTATCTCCGTGGGAACACAAGAGACTAACACAGAGGCAGGAGAGGGGGGGTTGGGAGTGTCTAATCAGACGGGACCTACCGACAGCTTGCCGTCATCCTCGGGCGCCACTGGACTCAGCTTCTCGTCCAACACACAGAAAGACGAAGTGACACGTTGGGGGGAGGGGTCGGGGGCGGGGCAGGGGGCAGGAAGGGAGAAGAAAAACAAAGAGAAGAGAAGAAACAGGACAGATGTGAAGCATGCTGCACATAACTGGACAGACAGACAGATGAAAAGACAGTAGAGAGACCTCACGCCGCAGAAACACTCATGGTGGTGACTGGTAAATGAGGTGACTTGTTAAGCAATGCAAGTGCCTCCGTACTTGTACCGGCCATGCCTACAGACTGTCAAAAGCCTGTCGATATGTAATAGTGTCGATCTATTGTGTCTAAAGGGGACTAGCAGATGCAATTCAATCAAAACAGCATTATAATGTCAGTACATATGTCACATTTGACATGCATGGAAACCATTTAATTTTACTACAGGAAGAGTATGCAGGATTCTAAACTTAACCCTCCCACTGTCCTATGGGTAAAAATGACCTTGTGCACTCGCCAGTAGCGGGCGCCAACCACAACACGGACATATGACATTTCCGCGGTTGGCTCCCTCTGCTGGTAGTCTGCTGAAATGCCTTAGGACAGTGGGAGGGTTAAAGTTGTAGTGTATACATTTTTGAAACTTGGGATTTCATTCAGTTTCAAGTCCCCAACTCATTTATTTTTCATCAAAAAATCCCCCTCCTCTTTGGTAGCCTGTTACACTATCTGAGGCATTAAACCTGCTGGCAGGCTAGCTAACTTTCAGCAGTAGAAAATATAAATGGATGTGTGACATTTGGCATTGCAATTCTGGTGTCAACTTCTTCAGTGAGTGAAATTTCAGTGCATGACCAACATTGCTACAAGTAAAATGGATATGCTCGGTTTATTATGCTTGATTTCGGAATGTGAATCCCCCCTCCCCGCTAAGGTTCAAAGGACAACAAACTTCCTTGAAATACAAATTACCTTCATTGAGAAATTAAGTCTGTTTCATTTCCTATCATCTGCATCTAAAAACTTGATATCACTCCTTTATATGTGGCATGGCAACCTTTAACCCGTATGATGTACCCAAAAATGTTGTATTTGGCCACACAGCGGCGCCATCTGATTGTGTATGATGTGTGTGTTTTTCAATTGGCATTGCTGTGTGTATTTATTTATTTCTTAATTATTTCTTTATGTATTTATGTTTTTTTTGTGCCTTTTAATCCTCCTGTTGTCCTCGAGTTTCAAACTCACACCTTGTTCTGCCAGCAGTGCACATCATATGTCTGTGTAAACTGTAGAATTAAGTTTAGCGCCTTCTATCTGCCACAATGAGCTAGTGATTTGAGTAATTTTGACCAAGAGGACATCACAAGGGATGACTTCTATAATAATTTGATGCAAAGAGCATTACAGCTGTAAATACTTCTAATCTTTGGTTGTCGTGACCTGGAACAACTCTGACCATTTCTTTAAGAGTTAGCAGTATGTCAACAAGGCCTCTCCAGGTCAACACATGCTCTTCTGCGGACAAAGATTATTGGATGCCTCCTTAGTATTAATAAGCAGTACTGCAACACAGTCTGGCTCATTACAACACAGGATTATCTAGACAAAAGCCTCACACTCACTGCATGACCAGACAGGCTCTGTTCGCTGACAAAGATGCCAGCGTGCATGCAAGAGCGTGTGAAATGACACCATTTGAGACGTTTTCCACTGCGGATGAGCAAAAAAATGCTTTTGTTAAAACTACGGCATATAGGCTCAGTTTAGCAAGGAACATAGGCACAATGTGTACAAGGAAATGGCATCGCCCTAAAGATATATTTTGGTTATACAGTGCCAAGTGAAATGATAGAGAATGAAGCAGATTATGACAGTATAGAAACAGGTTTAACACAAGGTGCTGAACTTGATACACCAATAAATCATACATACAGCATATTATATTTTGCTGCTGTAAAAATACACTATCAAATCACAAATAACAACTCTGAAATGGAAGGATTTCCATGACAAAGATCAATCAAACGTGAAAAAGGAGCTGTGCAAATCCTAAAATTTGTCAGGGAGCTGTAATGCTCCAATCCCTTTTCCACATTTCATATCTTTGGGATAATACCCCCCTACACACATGTTCTAAGTCCTGTCACCCTCTTCAGAGGCTGGGAGAGCTTGGAATGAACAGGTGAGTGTGCCAGACAGAGATTAAGCCGTAGGGTGCTCATTAAACCAGCGTTAAATATTATGACTAATAATCACATAGAGAGATTAGCTTGTTCTCCGGGACTAGTGTGCACTCTAATCCCAGTGACTCTGTGGCCAGTTGTTATGTAACGTCACATCAAGGCCATTCTTGGAAATGGATCAGCTGTGGGGGAAAGATGTCCCTCCGCATGTAATTCTGTATTACGTTGAAATATTAACGTAGCGTGTGACATCACGCTTAAAAGTCTGCTTCCGCTATCGCCGCTCAAATTGCCCACAGCTTACGGGAGACTTTCGGGGGAATCTGTGAATCGCTAAGCTGTGCTGTCCTGACTTTCAAACATAGGCGGTGGATTACAGGTCCCCTTTTAACCAATCTGCTGCACTGGGTTCCACCATCGTTTGGACACTTTTTGTTTGATATGCATCTACTATTTCTTTAACAAACCAACAAAACACAGCAGCAGAAAAATTATTTCTGTAAGTGTAAACCTTTGTTGAACATGTAAACATATTTTGAAAAAGCACCACATGAATTTCATTATTTATAAATTGTGAAAGTATCACACTGTATACATTCATACATTTGCTAGGACAACACCACCAGTGATGTGTTGTGGGGAACGAAGCTCAGGAAAGTATAATTTATACAGTGAAAGCACAGAAGTATCACCAGAGAGGCTGAGTTACTGTGACACATTTTTTAAACCACAATTACCAATGCAAAACACATCAACATTTTCACAGCTTTAATGCAAAACATTCTCCATTCTCAAGTCTGTGAGTATTCCATTACAAAACATTTGTGATAGAGGCGGTTCTAAACACTGTCAGTCAAAGTCATTAATCAGGCAATTGGACTACCTTCAGCGAATTGGAATTGGATGCTGATTGACTGAGTTGTTGCCAAATGGATAGGAGGAGAAAAACAATGCATGTAGCATTGGTAGCTTTTCCGATTAGGATGGTTTTACGAGTTTAGCATTCCCATCCAATTAGTACACATTACATTTTTACACCATTGGTTGTCTGAAGCTGTTACAGTTTGTGATCAATCATTATTTTTCAAACTGAAAGTCAGTACTTGAGGTACAAGGACTGACTGTTATGTATGCTATTGACAAATCAACCAGTTTTCAAATTAATCTAATTATTCTATAATTTATCTGTTTCAAACAAAAGGCCTGAATATAAAAAAAAACATTGTTAAATTGATTTCTAAATGTGTACATTTAGAGATTGATTTACATTTTCATTTACATATACGGCATTTAGCAGACGCTTTTATCCAAAGTGACATTTGTCAGTAGTTGGACAGGTCATATTCCAGCAATTATAAGCAAACAATATTCTAAATAGAACAAGTGCAGCACAAATTCATTATACCTATTACCACAGTCCAACATATAAAGTGCAATCGTTAGTGGCCTAGCTAATAAAGTGACACAGTTGATGACCTCTGTGGCAACACCAGCTAGGCAAAACAGTAGTGCTAGCAGCTAATTCTATACAGAATAAGATATACTTACAAAATACTTGGAGGTCAGACACAGGTTCAACTAGCAGACAGAGTGTACTGATTTAATCTTTTAATTAACTATAATCTTACAAAAAGAAGTATGTCCAATCCAGCCATAATATAATCTACTACTGAGTATGCCTGTTGTGTGTATGTCTGACAAGTTGAAAGACATCTGCCATTGACTTGAAAGCCGCAGTTCCTGATTTCCATGGCCAGTTGTAAGTTGCAGTGTTGCAGTGCTGTGGGCGTTCGCCAGCATGTTTGTACAGTAAGCAGCCTGTCTGTCAACATGACGGGAACTCCCGTTAACATTTTGTCCATCAAGATCAGTGAAGGTGTGGGTTGCATATCCCCCATGAGTCATGACTCGTGCGATTATTTATTTTGCGGTAGTCTTGACTAGATTACAATTAACAATTATGCAATACAACTGAGAATATACTTTTTTATTATTATTATTATTACTACTTTAAATGTATTTAAAAAAAAAACTCTACTAGTCTGTTCTATAATAGTATGTGTTCTGTACACCCTGTTGCTTCACATGGACTTAGAGGTACAATCATAATTGATGATGAGGAGTGGAACGATATCTGGAGACACTACATCATTTTCAGTCTGCAACTGTGCCAAATCTATACCATTTTAGGAGTATACACAGAATGCACATGTCCACAACCGTATACATTTCAACCATATTCTTTCAGCCATGTGCTACTCATCAGTCTTTGGTCATGCCATAAGCTACAAAAGCACTAGTCCAATGTACAATCTGTTGTGGAAGTGGAGATGGACCCAGTGCCCCTCATCCTGGGCCTCCCAAGCAGACTGTATGTAACTTGCCTGTACTATACTGAGAATGTACTTATACTGCATGTACTTAAACTACAAAGAAGAACATTTTTACTTCAGTGGATTTATGAAAAAACTATTGTTAAAAGAAGAGTGTCATTTGATTTGACATTAGAGTATCTTATATGTATATTACATTCAAAAACAGACAGATTCCATAAAACATGGGCCCCTTATCTGCTATCATGCTGGAAGGATTATCTTGAAATGTTCTTATTGCACACTGTCATTGTAACCTCTAGTGTTATATGTATGAATCTGAAATGTGCATGTACAGTATATGTATGAAATTAGTATTTTACAGTTTACAACGTCCTTAAGCTATAGGTATTAACTATATATTTCAGATTCAAAACGTTTTAAACCACTGATCTAGATACAGCATGTCAGAACAAAGACTAAACACAATTTCTATCTATCTATCTAATGATGATCTTCAAGGAAATGAGGGATAAGATGCACAGCAAGTCAAAAAGCCATCCACTTGCTAATTAGTAACCCCTTTATTTTTCTAACAAGCAGAACTAATTGCAGGAGCTGCCATGCTGCTGATTTCCCACAAGGCAGTGCTTCACGTTCTCACCAGGACTAAGCCAAAACTGTTTTCCCCTGAGCCAATCAGACTCTGGCTTCTTGGAAGTAAATAGGGTAACAGAAAGTGCCATGTCATAGTACAACTCACGAAACCTATGTTTGATAAAAAAAAAAAAACAGATGTTTTGACATTTCCCTAATTACATTTCAACAATACAATATAGTTACAGCAAAACTGAACATCTAAGACAAAGTGAAAAGTTATAATCTATCACAAGCAAAGTAGCAGCTCTGGGAGTCAAAACGATACGTAATACGTATGCAATGGTTTTATTGAAAAATGCTGTAAAATGCTTTACAAAGTACATTCTGTCTTACTGGTTTTAGCCTATACATCATTTTCTTTGCAATGGAATCATTAGTGAAATGTTTACATTGATGTCTAACACAGCCAAACCTTTAATTTATTCGATCATGCAGTCAAATGTACATCAGCTTACAGCTGATGCTAGACTTGCTTATCTTTTGACAGAACAACTCCCACATAATCTTGACGGCATTAAATGCATCCTGCATGCTCAGCAAGCCTAGTGACGGGCTGCGTGACGGGTTCAGCTAGTGGAACCGAGTCTGACACAGCACCTTGGTGTCCTGAAGAGGGGAAGTGGTGGTAAAAAGGGTACCTCCCTCATGGACAAGTGGAAGCCCTTTCTAAATGAGGAGAGGAGGAGGACAGCCTCTAATCTAAGCCCTGAAGAACTCAGGTATTAGCTCATTAGAGACCCTCTGATTGCAGTCATTACTGTTCGACAAGGGAAGCGGTTGTGTGGGGGCTGTTTATGCTGCAGATTCACTCTTTGAAACCGCTAAGGTCATCTGCAGGACGCCATGTCAGGGAGATCTCTGCGGCAACATGAACCAAATTAAAAACACGCCCACCGCGGGTTATTCCAAGTGATGACACCGCGTTTGGCTCTGCGTACACGACACTATCCTCATGGGGGAATTGGCCCCAACCAGATATGCGCTCGGCCATCTCACTGACTTGTGTGTCATCTCATACGGCCCCCTCCCGTGATAAGGATCCTCAGTCCCGTACACGTGATGCTCTTACAGTGCCGCTACATTAGCTAATTCGACCGGCGCGTTCAGAAATAGCCCTCGATCGATCAGGCTTTCAGTTTCTTGCAAGCCTCGACGTTTCACCTTGAGCCCTGCCCTTTGCCGCACATGACCCTGATGATGCAGAGCTAGGAAAAAACTAAACTCACATATGGATTGCTTTGCCTCCATCTGAGGGACTAACAGATTTTGCCCAGGCGGATGCCTCAACATCTGTGACATTATTTAAAACTAAATCTGATGTTCATACAGGGGGAGAGCATGCCATCAAAATATTAGCACAAGCTTCCTTCGTTATAAAAGGGTACATTACACTGTATCTGACAGGGAAATAGTCTGCACAGAGGTTAACCCAGATGAGCCAACTGCCCTTTTACTGTATGTGGGTCCATACTGTACCTACTGATGCTAGCCATCTGTCAGAGAGCTAAAACAAGGGCAAGGAGCAAACAATAGCCGAAATCAATGGAAATAGCATCTGCTGGAGGCAGGAGTTTAAGTCTGCTATTCACAGCGGGCTTGCCCACTTCAGAACACGCAGTCATCATGCATCAAAGAGTGGGTGAGGCTGCATGGTCTGAGCCTGTTCAGCTCCTCTGCCCGGGCAGTAAATGAGCAAGCATTTGGACGGCCCAGCAGTTTGTTCCCGGGCCACTTCAGCTCTGCGGCATGATTAGGAAAAGATCTAAGCCTGAACCTCCGATGGGAGTTCTGCAATTTAAGCCCCAGCCACAACTCTATTTCAGGAATGCACCCAGCGTCAGTGGGATGTGATTCCTCACTAATTTCTGAAAGTGCTGAGGAATGGTTGAGCTGGTTTGGTTGCTGTCCGTGGTTCTGAGTGATGGTTCAGCACCCTGGAGAGAGGAGGAGTAAAGGCTAGTTTTACTTCAAAAGATTATTTTTGATAAAGGATCATTCTCTTCCTACTAAAGCCATATCTTAGTCAATAGACCAAAATCACCAAGCTGCACATGTATCTACAGACACCTGTGCTGCTACATATGGTTGGCTAATTATTATTATTATATTATTTGAACTCGGTCAAAACAAAAACACTTCTCCCTTCAATGCCAAAGGGTGCTCCCTCAGAAGCTCTGCACCACACATTGCAAACGCAATGCCAAGGATAAGATATTGTTGTATGGTGCGGTCTGCACCACTTTGTGTTCCCATTTACAGAGCAAGGGCTGTGTAGAAACAGCGGATGATTTTTTTCAGCCTACACACAGAACGGACACCAAGCAGACGGAGGAGATATTTGCTGAATCTGACAAGAAGTGTATTAGTTTACAATCACTGATCACAATCAGCCTTTCAAAAGACTTTCAGACTTTCAAACACTGAGCCCTGTTACATGTTGTGAGGTGTTATGAGGCAGCCATTTTGTTTGTATGTCAATTATTGATTAGGCTCTGTGAACAGCACAATACAACCAGAACATGGCAACTAAATATAATAGGATGATGTACTACTGAATCAGATGCCGATCATTTTGGCTTCTACTGTAGTTCTTCGCTAGGACCAGAGGGTCCCCACCTCCCCCTGCATTGGTGACAAAGAGACATGTTAACATTTCTGCGTAGTTGTGAAAACAACATTTCAGTAACAAAGGCTGCTTTGATGGCTTCATTTCTAAGTAACTATGGTTATACTCCGTGGTCTCGGTGAGGCTATGTTTGTATGAATGCTTTTGATGATTCAATAGTCATTGGAATAACTATCGAGGTGGCATTCAAGAGCCATTATAACACTGAGTAAGCAAGACTGGGTAAGCATGGTGGAAGCTGTGTCTCTTCTAATATGAATTAAGGAGGAATCCAATACAAGTGCAATAAACAATCAAGGCCAACATATAAAAGCAGACGCCATCACTTGTAATGCAAATGAGCCCACACATATTCACATTCAATGTAGGCCTAATTAAACAGAAGCCGGACAGCAGCAAGGGAGCCACAATGACTTCGAAACAGAGTGAATAATGTTACTGCAGATTATGTGAGAGAGCCACTGGCAGCAGCAGCCATGACTATAGCGCACTTCTTGTCCTACTTTCCTATGATGCCACGGCCCGTTTTGATTGGCCTGCTACTTTTTACAGAGGATACTTTTATCTCCGTCGACTGGCCTAACAGCACCCCCACATCCAACAATGTGAAAATCCAAAATAGGAAAAACTAATTACTGTCTCTACAGTATTAGTATACCACTACCCTCTATCCCCCACCCCTCCTTAGACAAGGAGCCACAGCTGGAACAGATGAGGGACATTTGGGAGTCTGCATCGTCATGGCGAGATCAAAGTAGCAGGTTTTCTATTTTTGAAACGTTATTGGATTCTGGCTTGTCTTGTTGCAGGCTGTGTCCGCAAAACAACATCATTTCTCTGTGTGTATTTCAGTGTGTGTGTGTGTGTGTGTGTGTGTGTGTGTGTGTGTGTGTGCCTACATGTACGGTGTATGTGGCTAGGACACATGCATGGAAACCCTGTAAAGCAAACTTGTGTTTTCCAAGGTCTACTTTAATACACACAAATTCTTAATAAGTGCAAATTCTTTGTGCAGCTCTATCCCAAGGCTATCGTTACAACTGAAACTAATCAAGGTCACAATCATATCCATTCAGATTCTTCCAGCATTTCCTCAGAAAAATTGCCTAACATTGCCATGAATTGATAGAAAGAGATACACAAGGATAACTAATGGTTATATATGTTTTAATGTTATTTATTTGGGCTCCATAGCGCACTCAACAACAACTTGCCTACAGTTAGCTATGAGGTTTAGGTGTGTGCATAACATGCACATACTGTAAGCAGACTTGGCATGAGTTGTATTTTGGGTGGAATTAAAGAGCCTCTATTGTAACAATCTAAACTGTCTAGTAGTGTTTGTTGAAGGGACCTGGAAGGGCTATACTCACTCTGAAATCTGTCTTTTAGAGTTCCTCAAAACATTGTACAGCCTAAGTCAGGCCTGGATCAAGATGTGGCATAATTTCTGGGTTGTAACCAATCATGCCTGGCATGTCAGATAAACAAGTCATGTTAAGAATGTTCAGCTTGAATGGAGTAAAGGTCCAACCTGACAGTTGGAAATTGGAATATAGGACCTTCAACAACTACATTAACTATCCACAGCAGACCATTAATGCATACTGCTTGTGAGAAAGTTATGCAAACATGTGACATTCTGCACTGTGCAGATATACAATATCTAGGCGTGTATAGCGAAGATTGCTTTGACATTTCCAGCAACTTAGCCAAAGTTCCATATCTGGGTGGGCAGGGAAAATCTGAATTATAAAATGCATTAAGAAATAACCGGGATTACAGGTGTAATATTTTCAGATGAGTTCAGATGTATCTGATGATGAGCTGGGCAAATGTCATAATCAAATTACTCAAATATACTTGTGTTGAGTCAATCCAGTGGGGCCCCATCATTATGGATGCATACTGAGGTATGATTTCAGTGTGTGTTCTGTGTGTACTACACACACACACACACACACACACACACACACACACACACACACACACACACAACACTCACTTCATGTTTGGGGTGCCTGAGTGTCTAAATCTGGCAAAGGAAACGTAAACAATCTACTGCCTGCACAGCATCCTCTTTGTAACTGATCTTTGAAGCACATCCTGATGGAGGAACTCGCCTCCATGATGCTATTTATAGCTTGGTAATGCATCAGAGGTCGCACCTTCCCATTTATGTGGAACCAACATCTGCCTGGGTACACAGAGGCTTATCCAACATGGAAGATAACAGGCATCTAATATTGTGGCTTAGAGTCTTACTAAGCACACATATGCTTGCTGTATCCATTCTAACAAATATCAGTCTCTCCATGCCATGTAATTTTCCTGTATGTCACAAAGACAGAGCTTGATGTTTTTTTTTTATCACTGCAATACTTTGATGATACTACAAACAATTATGCCACACCTGGGAGTAGTGTTGCTGTTGTAGTGGAATTACTTTCATTTCATGCTTTGAACCTACTAAAACTCTAATTCCCCTTTTAAGCATCACTAAAAATGACTAGGCTTAGCCGCATATGCAGTGCCAACACTGACACAGTGACTTTTGGTATGTTGTGATGACTTTAAAAACAAAGGGGGATGTATCGATCTTTACAAACCCAGTGTGTTAATCTAAATCCATACTGCACAAAGTGCTAACTAATCTGATCTGCCTGAGACAGTATTTCTAAAAACAGTCAATACATCAACTAAATGGCTCTCAATGGTTTTTTGGAGACAAACATCTGGCATAACTTCACACAAAGGGAGTCCTAAATATACTTTGTTAAAAATGCACTAGGTGATGTCTGGCCAGAAGAGATGGAGTATATAATATTGACTGAGAAAACAGTTATCAACTGATGTGAAATCATAGAAAAATGGACTGGGGTTGGTTCAGTGACTGATTCAGTGAGATGCTATCAGCATACAAAAACAACACACAAACACACACACACACACACACACACACACACACACACACATCTGCTGAAGGCAGAAATGGGTGAACAAGTGAAAAGTTGAACATGGCAGAAATAACAAAATGCTGAACTGAATTACACAGAGAACCATCTTGCTTTTGCCTGAGGATTTAAGCCTATAGCCTTCCCCCCCATCTCTCTCTCGACCTTGAACAGTTCTTGTGTGTGTGTGTGTGTGTGTGTGTGTGTGTGTGTGAGTGTCTGTGTATCTGTGTGTCTGTGTGTGCACATGGGTGTTTATGAGAATGTGTACCTAACTTGTATGTGTATGCATGCAGAGAACCGGATAGCCTATTCCTATCTATTCCAACAAACAGAGTTTGGATCTACATCTGTGGTACATTGGCAGTGACCAAATGCCCCCTAATCAGACCTCAGTGTGTGAGCTGCCCCATTTAAGCTGCCACACCACCATACTAAGAAGACTAATTGAAATGGAGCATGCACCACCAAACTGCAATGTGTCAACTCTTTCTATGAACTGTGGAGGGTCACATCCTCCAGGAAAAGGATCTGTGACATTATGGTGTACGCCCCACAACTACCTACCCCAACTACGCTCATTTCACATCTGTGACGGATATTGAAATTAACAGCTTAACAAATTTGTATAGCACTTTTCTAAAATAACGTGACATCTGTGAAATGTCGTGACGACAAGCGTTTCTCTTCAAAAAAATAAAAAGAGAACAGCATAGACTATAAAGGATGGATGCTCAATCTTAGTTATGAGAAAGGATGTTTAGAGTACCAGCTACAGTATGTATATAAAATGCATTGATCTATATGCACTTAGGGGGGTTGTGGTTTTACACAATGATTTATGCACTAAGCAGCTAACTTGGAGTTACCACAATGTATCAAAATACTAACTATCTAATCCAACAGTACCATAAATATAGATAAATAAAATATGAGACATAGTAACATCTGATACTGAGATTATGCAACCGTTTGCTAATTTATAACCTGGAAAGCTATGTAAACAAAAACAAACTAGCAGAGGACTGTCTCATAGGTGCTATGTGGGTTGGCACAGGTGGCACTGTTGACTAGCGCCATCTAAGCAGAGTGCCCTTGTTATATGCTTAGTGGTGGCTAAGCTTTCATTGGGCAAACATGGGTGTGAAGGTATTAAGCTACTAATCAGGCAAGAAGTAATAGTTAAGACATCCTTCAAGTGCACGGTACTGGTGAACCATTTAAAATATCAACAGTAATACTGAAATCTAGAGTAGAATGTTAACATGATTAATAGTAACCAGGATATTGCATTTTTGGCTTTTTTAAATAGCTAGGGAATGTGATTGCAACTATTTCCTATGAGTTCCTGTGACTCCCCCCTTGTTGAAAAGATGGCATTTCCTTTCCGTTCTTTTACCGTATGAGCAGATTCCTTTTCCTGTCTTGATTGGCCCGCTCATCAACTGCTCCCAGAGGTGATCCAAACCACAGTAACTTGTACTGAGTTTTCAATAGTCCCTGTCATCAGTAGCAAGCAGATGACAATGGATTACAGGTATTAATGATAGGCGGTATTTTTACGATTTCAAGTGCACTTACGGTATAAATGATTAGCCAGATTAATCATAGGACAAATTACTCTATGGAAGGTTTTCGAGACTTTGAGGCTTTCTGTTTGGCATTAACCTCCGTCCTGAAAATGCCAATTCTGTTTTATTTGGTTCAATATCAAGTGCACAGCGGTACACATCTTGTACGATTGCATTCAATGGATTGAGAGAATACTGTTGATGAGACTATGGCACAACCTTGGTCAGCTGACATAACAATGGCTTTAAAAAAACTACAAGCAAACCTAAACCACACGTGGACCTAGGTTGATGGGCCTAGCATTTGCTCGGATGGTGGCAAAATTAGTTTCTACTAACTGGATAGGTGGGTTAACTGTATCATCTGGTGTGATGGTGGAGCAGGCTGCTTTTGTAATGAAACGAGAGCCACCTGCCAGTCAACAGTGTAAAATTACTGATTAAAATTAAACGGCAGAAGCACACCATTCAGAGTACTCTAGTATTTTCAGGATACGCTGTCTTTAAATGCCGTCCATTGCATTCACTTCAAACATGACATTGCCATGACCTTACATTGAATCCTGATTTCCCACCTATTACCTACCAGTAACATAGGATGCTAGAGCTAAATAGACACAACATTTAGGATAAATGTTTGAAACTAAGTAAGTCTCAATATAAGATGAACCTAATACCAAGAAATAAACAAAGATTTAGATTTAAATTTTAAGTATTTGAATCTGTATTTTAATCAATAGCAAATAGTAAATCTCTTCACTTTAAGACTGCATTTCCGCATCTTCCAGGGCACAACACTAGCAGTGATCATTAATGAGCCTTGTTAGGGCTTCTCATTTAGTGAGTGTCATGTCAGAATTAAGCCACATATGGCCTTTTACTGGTAAGTTAATACTATGTACACAGCGCCCAATAAGGCATGATGATCCTAAAAGGATTATAAAAACATTGACAGTTTTGGAACGACAAGCAGTACAAAGCAAATCATGCATGGTGACCTTTGCTTTAAGTAAATAATGTACTCTCAATAAAAATATTGACAGTATTTCCACCTTAAAAAGAATTCACTCTCATATCTCTTTCTTGAACCCATATTGTTTCTGTACTTTAGATGAGATGTACTCTCATGCTACAGCAGAGCAGCCTAACCACATAAGCCAGAGGCAGCATGCGTGGTCAACACAGCAACACAAACCTCTTAGTGTTAGTCTTTAAATTCATTCTAGTATACGTTTTTTGAAATTCTATGTAATGAAGGTGAATGACTTTTCATGAGACCAATAAATAAAGTGATTAACGAAAGTTAATGTTAAAAGTAATCTGATTATAGTTACGTGTTAGAAAGTAGCCTTACTCTAATACTGGTCTTGCCATAGCTGCAGCCATGTGAGCATTTTACCCACAATGCCTACAGAGAGAAGAAGCCAAATATGCTGTGAGCGATTTGAGAGATGAGATGTGGCGGAGCTAGATCGACTCATCTGTCTCTTGTCCACCCCACATCAAAAGTTGTTTTCACCCACACTGTCAGCCGCATGCACGCACACACGCAAGCACGCACGCATCTCAAACCCAAAGTAACCAGAAAGCCATGCAGCTCAAGGTCACGGATATCTGCCAGTGTGCACTTTCATTTTGTTCTTATGCATTTAAGCACAACATAAACATAAGCACGCAACTATTTTTTATGCATGGTTTGGAATCCGACCTTTACTGAATATTCGTTTATATAAAAAGCATATTAGCTGGAAAAGTTGTCT
Source organism: Aphredoderus sayanus (assembly GCA_027564795.1). Classification (NCBI taxonomy): domain Eukaryota; kingdom Metazoa; phylum Chordata; class Actinopteri; order Percopsiformes; family Aphredoderidae; genus Aphredoderus; species Aphredoderus sayanus. Next base: position 957,135 of record JAODUG010000010.1, read on the forward strand.
ACAGACTGTCTCAGGGAGCTACAGAACTCGATCTCCCATTGTGTAAGCCACCGATATATGTAGCCTATTTTAAAATAAATCCTGATTTAGTTTTGAAGCTTTACAGTACGACTTTCAGGCATCATATCTCAAAAATTAATTTCCATCTCATGTCACAAAGAAACCTAAATCCATGTAGATAATCGCTTTTGCACAACAGTGACTTTCCTTTGCCCTCAAGTGTCACTGAGAGAAGAATTACGAAATTGAGGTCTCACAAATTTATGATTGGAATACTTGCTAATTCCAATATGCAAATAACCACGCTGTATATGAACATCACAAGTAGGGATTTCTCAATAAAGAGCTAGCGTTTTCTAAAAGACAGGCTAATTCAAAGGAGACACAATGAGCCTAAGCAAGCTGGAATTCTTGAGCATTAAAAAGCATTCTTTTCAACCAGGAAAAAAATGGCCGCTTAGATTTCTAGGGATTTGCTTGTCAAACTGGGACACAATTTGTTGAGCTTAACTCAGAATGACTGTTTTATTAATCCTACAGTGGAATACTACAGTAGATACCAGTGCTATGTAGCATTTCTCCAGTGATGACTGAGTTTCTACTCCTACATTTTGAGCATATGTACAATGTTAACGACTCTCACAAGAGTTACATGGACTAAGTGGGTAGAACACCTGGGATGCTCTGCATGTACCTCAAAGGAATCATTTGTTTGATGAGTATGAAAAATAAGGCCATTAACAGACAACCTTGCACCATGGTATTATGACCTCAACACAATAACAAATGTCTGAACAAAGTCCGTGCATCTAAGAGTGCATGTACATATTCGTAAAATGCTGAATGTTGTTTATATCGGCTAAAATAGTATCATTAAGCTACCGCATACAGTACAGGCCAATAGTTTGGACACACCTTCTCATTCAATTGAACTTTTGGCCTGTACTGTATCTGAAGACCTTGTATATGAATCATTCCATTGGTTGAAAGAACTGAAAAGTATAGCTCAATAGAGGGTGGATATTCAGTTAGATACCAATAATTTATGCAGGCAATATTGTTTTTTTTAAATGTATAAATAAAGGATACCTTTATTCCCTAAAACATGGTCATCAAGGATAATTACATTTGGGGTACTGAAAAATATCCTTCCTCAACTAAACCTTTCTATTCCCTAGCATATTTAAAAACATTATTTAGTGTAGCCTAATGACAATTTCAACCAATAATATCATCCTGCTGAAACATCGCTTAAACTCTCCACTTAAAAATCCATGAGGGTTTCTCTCCTAGGCCGAATGTGAGAAGATGGAGGTGGGAACAGGGTAAACAGACAAGACAGTGTTGAGTAAACCTACCTTGGGCTGCACCTCCACCTCCACCACTTGGTTCTTGTTCAGGCAGCCTTTAACAAAGCCCTCCACGTTGCTGTTGAACTTCATGAAGATCACATATGCGGCGTAGCCCGACAGAAGGCTGATACTCTCCCACATGGAGATGAAGTTATCCAGGAAGAACACGATCAGCATGATGAGGTCCATGATGTAGAAGGACACGTCGCGGAACAGCGGCCACCACGTCAGGTTGAGGATCTCCTTGGAGAAGATGGCGCACATCCCGATGACGAAGAGGATGTTGAAGACGGCCGAGCCCACAATTGTCCCGATGCCCACGTTGCTGTGGGAGATGAAGACGCCGATGACGGAGGTGAAGAGCTCGGGGGCAGAGCCGCCCGCCGCCATGAAGGTGGCGCCCGCCACATCGTCCGAGATGGCCAGCTTCTCGGTGATGACCGTAAGCGCCGGGACGAAGAACTCGTCGCACACTATGGCTAAGGCGATGAACATGTAGAGCATGCCGAACATGTGGAGGACAACCGCGCCCTGACGCCTCTCCTCCAGGGTGAAAAGGTCCGTGGGGTACTCCCCCTGGCTCTCGTTGCTGTCCGCTGTGGACTTCATGGCTATAGGCATGTCGGCCGAGACGTTGGGGTCCCCCTGGCCCTGGGTGAAGAGCAGAGTCCTGTGAGGGGCCGAGCTACGGTGACTCTCCTCGGGGAGCGGCGGCTCGATGAGGCCCCCTGAGCTCCATGACAAGGCACTTACGGAGAAGGAAATGGCACTTATGGCCACCAAGCTGAGGAGGAATCCTACGATTCGGATAGGCCTCATCTTTTTCCGCAGACGCTGGCGGCTCCACCGTTTACAGCTGGCACCCAACATGGGTCTTTGTTCGGCCATATCCATCCAGGCTTGGTCCGAAGCCATCTCTGTGCAACACTTTACGTCCGTAATCTCAGTGGTTAGGCAAAAAGTGTTTTTTTTCTATTCTATTTTACCAGAGACAATACATGCTATTGTCTTCTGTTTCAAATCAGTTGAAAAGATTCAAAGTGCTTTCCAGGGTCAGGCTTGCCATATGATGTCTTCATATTATCCTCAGCTAGCAGAAATTAAAATAAAATAATGTTTTATTGGACCAGTGAAAAAACAACATATTCAAATATACTTTTTCTGGGTACTTCTTACCAGGTACTAATACGGTTGGTTTAAAAATAATAGCCTACTCCATTAAGTTATGTTGATAGATTATCCATTTAAATTCCCATTTACAATGATATGTTAGAAGCCTAGTCTTGTCACAAAACAGGCATTAAATATATGCTTGTGGAGTATCTGTTCAACCATTAATTAACCAATTAATATGACTACATGTCTAATGTTACTGTTATAGCACATAATAGTAAGCTGAAAACAGTAAACAGTAAATTATAACAAAAAAGGAAAAATAACAAAGGCAGAAGAACAGAGTCAAAATACTGGTCGGACTGTTGGCAAATAAGTTTGTTGTAATGTTTGTTCAGCTGGACAAAATGTGTACAAATTATCAGCGGTCACTGATAGTAGTTTACCTTTGATTAAATGTATAAGTAAAAGGACTAGCTGTTGAAAATAACAGAAGGTAGAAAAATTATGCTAAAACTTCTGTGTCAAATATGCGGCACGTGAAACAAACTAAAACATCGGACCACCTACATGTTTTCTATGCTATAACATAAACTACGCTACATAGCGTCCGGTTTTTATGTCTTTCCAACCTCAGTGGTACACATGCTACTTTGTAACGGCCAGAGGACAATGACGTTGTTGCTCATTTAAAAAGGGTAAAAAAAAGATTGAGCCTAATACAAAACCAAATCATGTGTTTGACTAAATGCTGGTTACTGCTTAACCTGTAAAATGCTCTCTGTGGTCCAGCTGCAGTGCCAACATTCTGTCCTTCAATGCCTTCGCCCTTTTAGCTGTCATAGAAAAGAATAGCGTGGACTGTCGTGCGTATAACGTTCTCCGGCCGAAATTGTTCATTAGACCACAGAATGGTTCAAATGGCATTACACGGAATTACCTTGCAGAAACAGGATTTCTGCAAACATATTTTCGAAATTCAATTGAGTATCTTAACTATTATTTGAATGCAGTCAGTAATGGGCAGTCATGACGACCTAATAGAATATTATGATGACCTAAAAGACTAGTTCAGACGAGAGGAACATTGCATAGAAGGCAAACAAGGCAATGCATCACATTACACAAGAATGATGAATACTAAAAGCCTACTATTACATTAACACGCCCATTCTGACAGGGTTGCTAATAGTCCAAATGGTATTATAGAAAACATTTTCAGCCGGGGAAGCAATTTCCGTATAACAGCATAACACCTCGCCAAAAGCCGCACATTACTGACTCTGTGTAAGTAATTGGTGCATGGTGCGTCGTTAAAAAAAAAAAAAAAAAAAAAAAAAAGGTTGGCTACAAACAGCATTTTTATTTATTTTTTTTACCTTTGAGTGTGCCCAGAAAACAGCCGTGCTCACGCAGCAGGTTGATCGAATCCTCTCCCGTCACCGTGCCCTCTCGTGCTCTCATTGAATAAATGTGACAGTCCTACCCTCTCCGACTACAGAGGAGGAGCTCTGGCAAACTGCGCTCACCTCTCTTACCGTCACCTCGACGAAAGAGAGAAAACGACTAGTCCAAAATAAATACCCTGCTAATGTGGCAGAATATTGTGCCCACCGAACGGCAGGGGGCTGGCCTGACCACGTGAACGGACTGTTTTGTTAATAAATCCAGGTAAGGACTAGACAGCGAATCAATGACGGGTGTCGCATCGAAATTGCACCCCCCCCCCCCGACCAAATTGTTTTCTATGCCGATAATTTGCAGTGTTGGCAAGCCTGCCAGAACTGGCAAATGCTCTTAGTGCGGTGTAATACAATAGCATATGCATAAATGCTTAGTTTATCTTTTCCGAATTCTGCATATGTTCTTTATGATTAGGCTACACAACTGTAGTCTAGCTTGTAGATTTCCCTTTGTTTTTATATAGAGGATATCACAATGTAGGCTATTTTACACAGATTAATAAAGTGCATGGACTTCATGCAGTTGATGTCCATCATTATGTCACTATGTTAGTAGTAGGCTACACGACATCCAAATAATGAATTCGTTACATACAGTGACTAATTATGTTTTTCTCGAATATTTAGAAGCGGTTGTCTCGACCAGCAGGGAGAGGAACACTTTCGTCAGGGGGAACACTTTTGGTACGACATCTGTCTATTTCATGCGGTGCAAACCAGCAAGCCAGCCTGACGATGTAGCATTAGTTCAAGGGAGGAGTTGCCGTGGTTACACTGCATAGTCAGTGTGTTAAATCCAATGTTAGAGAGGACATAGTAAATCTTTATTCCATTGATAACCGAACATCTATAGTGTTCAGTTCTGACTGGTCGTTTCATGTATGCCTGTGTCATTTCAAGGTCATGCAGTCAGTACATTTATTAAAATCACATGGCAACCTTATCGAATTGCTTAACACTTACAATGCAATCAAACAA